>CBVK0100300736.1:0-13010 GCA_900067695.1 Picea abies
ATTCTGAGGTTTTTCTATGCTATATTGATATTTGGTTCTTAACATATAGGAAGTATAAAACAACATACTAGAAGTATACATGGAAGTAGATGACCCATTGGAAGAGAAGGTGATGAATATTAGTGAAGCTATCTAGGGATTCCACACAAAGATTGTTGACTTGGAATCCCACACTACGCCAAGTACTCCACCAGAAGAAAGAGAGCAAAGGGAGATAACAACCATGACCATTGTGGAGAGAATTAAGAGTTTGGATAAAGAATGTGCGAAGTTGTATGAATAAAGGACACAAGTATGGACTCAGTTGATGGAGAATGTAGATCTACAAACATTAGACAAGAGGCTACACACTATGTAGGATAAGGAGTAGAAGATCAAAGATACATTGAGCACTCTTCGACCTCCAGAGCGAATGGAGACCATAATGGAGAATAAGTAGCTACACCAAGAGATAAACCAAATTAGAGTTGAACATCAGACTTTGGTGCATAATCTCAAGCCAATGCAAGAGGAAGCATTCAGGGTGACAGAAGAACTTGCAGCAATGCAAGGCATGGTAAAAAAAGAAGCTCAAGATAGTGCAGAGAAGTTGAAGAACCCTAATACTACGCATATGGAAGATGAGATTATGGTGCAAGAAGTGAAATAAAAGGAGAAGATCACAAATGCAGAGGAGAATTTTGAGAATCTCATTGCGTAATTGAAGGAGATCAATAGAAGGTGTAAGTGGATTAGGACGAGCCACAAGTGAGTATCGGGGCATGTTGGGATAGGAATTTTGGGACCATTTTTTGGAATTATGGGCATGTTGGGATAGGAATTTTGGGACCATTTTTTGGAATTATGAAACGCATGAAAAACAATGAAAGGAAGTTGACACACTTTCAGGGATCAACATGCACAAAGGAAGGAAGACAATTGCAATCCATTAGGCATTTTGGTCCATCAAAAATGGATAAGCCATAATGTAATTGTATAAATATGTAAGTGTTGGGATAGTGAAGTAACTTAGAAATTACCTAGTAGAGAGAGTGTGATAGTCGAGAGTGAATATGAGTAAGAATAGCTAAGTACGCATTGTATGCGTGAATGTAAGAGTAAAGGAAGACATATAGAAGGATAGGAGAAGGACAAGGGCATAATGTATGAGCGCAGTGCACATATTTTGCAAGAGATGATTACGAATAATATAAGAAGTTGGTCGTTGTGGATGTAGCCCATATTGGGTGAACCACATTAAATCCTAGTGTATCTGTGTTATGATGTGTTATGATGTGTTTACTATTCTATTTATTGTGCACATATAATGTACAATTATTATTAATATGTTATATATTCTGATGATTTTGTGCACATGATAAATGGTATAATGAATTAATGATAAATGTAATGGTTATGATGAATGCCTCCCCTCCCTTTATGACTGTGGAAACTTGGTTCCTGTAGTCCCCATAGATACCTCGGGTGACACTTAACCTGCTTTCGGGTAATGCCGAAAGGGATGATATCTTAGGGTTTTGTTGGTGAATTAATGTTGAACCATGGGTCTTCCCACTGTGCGCCAACAATGTTAATGTCTACCTTTGATCCAAAGTATTTTTTTTGTAATGCCATGATGTGTGTCCAAGATTCTTTATCACTTTTCTCATTGCTAGAGAAGAAAGGCTTGACATTATCTCCATATCTCTTAGAGCACATTTAGCTGTATTGGGAAGGGGATTTAAATGAAAACTTAACGAAAATCCTCGACAGAAGCAATCAGTGGAGATCAAAATTTTCCTTATGGGACTTCTTGAACCTATTTTTATTGGATGGGATACAATGCAACACAAATTTTGGTCAAAGCTTGATTTTTCAGAGATATTGTACCATATTACCTCCAGGCAATATCTAAGTTCCTAGCTATGAGAACTATGATACGAAAATTAGAATTTTGTTATAATCAACTCCTTTGCAAAGAACATTTGAGATTCTTGTTATTCAATCTTGTATTCATTTCACTTAACTTCTCACAAATTTATCTCATGGTTGATTGAGGCTTGTTTTTAATATATTGCTAGATTCTTCTTTTTTGTTCTTCATTTTCATACATTTCATTACGTTCTCCGCATAAATCAAATATCACTAGTTTCCAAAATAAATCATATTATTTTATTTACATATGAGATGGAAGTTGGTCAGGATTGGATCATTATATTGTTTTTCATCTATCTCAATCCTTTCAGAGTGGAAAACATTGGAGGAATCAGATTGCAGGGCCATTTTTATGAAAAAAATGAAATTTTTTGGGGTTAATACTTTCATAGAAAAGCTTGAACCTTTTGATTATATTCTACACATTGATACCTTTCTAACAATTAAAAAATCACTTCAATTAGGTCTTGTATGCAAAATTTATGCCTCCCGCAAGTTGACCTACCATGGTACAACAGGATGTCACGTCAATGCCCATTACTCACACATATGGGGCCAACTACGTATGCAATTTTAGGAATATTCTAGAAGTTACAAAACCCTATCACAATTTAGGTTGAGGAAGTCAAAAACCTATCCCTAGACAACTATCGGGCTATGTTAAATACCAGACCATTAGGAGGAGAAGGGTTTCCATTCTTTTGCATTGTATATTGTTCCATAGATGAGAAAAAACATCTGAGAGTGGTATTCTATGAGAAAAATAGAAGAGATGAAATTATTTAACAACCATATAGGACACATTTCAAAGGAAACTCCATAATGAGTGCCTCTTTTTTTTTACTTGCATCATTTCTATACCAGATAAAAGAGAGCAGAGAAATCTCACCTTCTAGTAGGGTTTTCTCCTATAATAGGTTTCCTAGGTCACATATGGTGTTTATTTGTGGATGGTGTGATTATATTTTACTGTTCTCTATTTTTTTCATTTTATCTATTTCATGCATAAGTAAAAAATTAGTAACTAAGAATTTTGATATATGAAGGAAAAATAATTGTAATAGTAAATATTTTAGTATTTTATTAGATCTATTGTGACAAACTATTCCAGTGGAATATCCACCACAATTTACAGATTAGAAGTATAGATGTTGTAGGAAATATAATGCTACATGTTCATTGAAGCCACTACAAGTATTCTATGAGAATGCTACAGGAGGTTCTATAGGAACTTAATCTTCAACAATGATACATGAACTTCCTTTCTAGACGTTTCTACGTGATCATTTCGTGGTTTCTACATGTTAACATGGAAATAAATTTATATTAGTTGTGATCAACTTTATTGAAACTGCAGGTATGGTTAGTTTGACAATGAAAAGGAGACATTTGAGGTCTTGCCTAATTTTGAGAGCATGCTTGATTAATTCATTTTCCATCTAAATCCAAGTGCCTTGAGATGCCTTGCACATAAGTTGGAACATAGTAACAATTTACAAAGTTTACATTATACAATTGAATGTGGATTATAAAAGTGAAATGCTAAATAACACAATAGAATCTCAAAAGAACAATTAAAGTTGGCCTGATTTTTGAAAAGTTTATTTCTCTAGGAGAATAATGTTTATATGCATATGTTGAATATTTATCTGTATAAAAAAACAATTTCTACACATTTTCTTTAGAAATGGATTAAAATAGACAAGCCAATTGTGTCCTGTGATATATTAGACTTGGAAAATTGTTGTTGTATTTATGTAGACCCCCAAAATTGGAGGCATCTAGAAAGCTCTATAGAGAGTTGGAAGGTTTATTTGATATGATCATGTAAGGTATTCGACGTGTTTGATATCTTATTCCCACTATAGTTTTCCATTGATGGTTTCATTCTTGCTCTCAGAAAAGAACCCATGCATTAGATGTATTGATTTTTTCCAAACTTGCACAAAGCGCTTCATTCATTACATATCCATTATATAAAACATAAGGTGAAACAAAGCATGTAACAATTGCTATATTTGCTGCCAAAAACATGTGTAACCTCCTATCCTTGAAAAAACCTAAAACTACATAGATAATGAGCGAAAACAAAAGGAAAAATGAGACATTATCCATTCTATGTACTTGACAAGAGAGCCATATAGTTTGAAATAAGCTTTCTTCCTTTATTTATTTACTTGAGTCTAACCCTTACTTGCTCCAACAAGTACATTTTAGTTTACTGTTGATTAGCAATGGGTGAACTTTAGTAATTCTTTACAAAGTCTACATTGTACAATTCAATATGGATTAGAAAAGTGAACTTCTAAAGAACAAAATAAAATCTCCAAAATTGTTGTTTGATAAATATATAATGTTTTCAACCTTTCTTAGAAAATTTCAAGGGTTCAACAATTAGGGCTGGTTTGATTGTTGAAAAGTTTAATTCTCTTGGAGAATCATGTTTATATGCATCTATTGAATCTTTAGCTGTATAAAAAAATAGTTTATGCATATTATCTTTAGAAATGGATTAAAATAGACAGACCAATTGTGTCCTATGATCTATTAGACTCATAAATTTGTTGTTGTAATTATGTAGAACCCCCAAATTGGAGGAATCCAAAAATATCTATAGAGAGTGAGAAGATTGCTTTGATATTCTTAGGTAATGTATTCAACATGCTTGATAGTTTATTCCCATTATAGTTTCCCATTGATGATTGAAGTCTTGGTCTTAGAAAAGAACCAGTTCTTTATATGTATTGATTTTTTCCAAACTTGCACAAAGTGGTTCAATCATTACATAGCCAATATATAAAACATATGGGGAAACAAAGCAAGTCATAATTTCCATCTCTGCTGCCAAAAACATGTGTAACCTACTATCCTTGAAAAAAAATGAAACTACATAGATAACGAGCACAAACAAAAGGGAAAATAAGACATTAACCATTCTCTGTACTTGACAAGAGAGTCATATAGTTTGAAATAAACTTTATTCCTTTCTTTATTTACTTGAGCTCAACACAATGTCCAAATAATCTGCATTAAAAATATTATTATAGATTTCAAACATTACCATTCACGATGACTTGAAGTTGAGTCTCATGGTGTAGGCCACATGGTCTGAGACTTGAATCTCATGACACTTGGAAACTATAGGAAATTTGCTAAGACCTGCAATTCATGCAATTGGAAATTGTGACTTTTAAATCCATAACCTATAATGTTGAAACTGTGGCTGAACTTTATACCTCTAAAATTTGTTGTGTTTAAAACACACAACACTTCAATTTTACCTCCTCACAACATACATTTAAGTCTTTCCTAGACCTGCAACTTAAGAATTACAATTATTGAGGCTTGCATTCTTCTACAATCGATTGTGTTTTGCAAATCAGAGATGACCAATGATTCCCCATTGATGTTTTGAACTCCAAATCCTGAAAAAATATCTAATAAACATTTGTTTCTAGTCTTCAAATGTATTCCATAATTTTCACAGTAGAAAACTCTCTCTCTTAGAAAAATAATAGCACACATATCAAGTCTTTTCCCATAAAATAATTTTCTAATATTTCAATTTTATCTTTTGTTTTTTTATAGAAGAGAATACTAATTAAGTTTATTTATTTCATTTATATGTTGTAGAGTTCAATGGCTCAAGGACGTCCCAAGAGTGAGTTGAAATCAATTGTATTATACAACAAAATTGATGATAAAGGAAAATGGGTTCCGATGACATGTTCTATTGGGTCATGGGTAACAATGAAACCATTAACAATTAGAAGCCATGGAATACAAAAAAGGTGTTTGCAAGACATTAAAATCCATTGGAAAGGTATGGTAAAAGGATTTAGGATGAGTAATGGAGAACAAAAAGTGGAAATGATTCAAGTCGCACATGTCTATGACTTTAGAGAGATGTCAAAAGAGAAAGCTTCTATTCAACCAAATTTTCCCAAAATTGATTGTAATTGTGAGTATGCATAACCGACCTAGATATCATAGTTTATTGAGGACAATTTTTATTTAAAGCTTCTAGGATTTCAATTTCCATTTCCCCATTTCCCATAGTTTGTTGAGGTCAATTTTTATTTAAATCTTTAAAACCATTTCCCCATTTCCTAGGTTTATGCATATCAAATTGGAAAGAATGGAAACCAACTAAATGCATAACACGTGTTTTCCAAGATGTTCATTCAAAAATAGGAGAACTACTCTATCGTGGTAAGGATCCTACATGGTTAAAGAAGGAAGGTGTATTCTTTTACAAATATGAAAGCATTCTTCTGAAAACAATTGGATCATGTGGATATCTCAAAGAGATCCATTTACCTTCCCTTAGCTTATTGGAATGGCCAAGTGTAGACGATTCTTCTGTAAGTTCTTTTCGTTACAAGTTATTTTTAGAAATACAAATTGGAATGAAATAAAAATGTGCCATTCATGTGCATAGTGACATTTGCATGCCATTATCTATGTTTTTTCATATTCTTGCGAAGGATTCATCAATAAGGGAAACTTGTAAATATATATGTTACTTCAAATCCTTCCAATGAGTTATTTACAATTTTTTTTTTCACTGGGTGGGATAGAAGAGTACATGATCAGTGGAGAAGAAATAGAGTGCATATTGATTCATGACACCTTGTCTTTCAAGGCAGTAATTTCAATATTATTTATTTTTAATTGTATCACACTTCTTCATTTTTAGGGGTTATAAGAGGCAAAGAGGGAGTTGGTTATGAATGTAACAAATATATGATTATACAAAGTATTTTCATTTGATTCTTTCAAGTATTGGATTTCAAGACAAATGTTATATATCTCATTTAAGTTCTATAGGCGGAGACATGTTTGACAAATGGGGAAATGGGTTTGGATTCCAAGAGAACATGATGACGATGATGAAACACATTCTCCATTAGTTTCATTTGATGTTCTGAAAAATGGTGAATTATTTAGAACATTATCAATGGAGGAGAATTGGAAACTATTTGAAATTAGAGAACAATTGGAGCTACATGAATATTTTGATGATTTTGTATTTGACACAATGGTAAAATGGTAAGAATGTAAAGATGGATATCATGATTCTAATACATAGACCATAGTATACCAAATTATTGACATGTGAAACCTTCTTTACAGAGAAAATAATTCTAATTTCTCTTATTGTATTTGTAGGTTCGGAAATGACAAGAACATACCATGCATTGCAAAGATTGTATCAATCCTTCTACTATTGAAATTAGGGAATGATAAAAATTTGTAATTTGAAAATATAATGTGTATAATTAATGCAAATTACAAGAGAATTCCCCAAATATAATGAACCTTTTATTTTGCAATCTCTAATATTACTTTTTGTTTTATTATTCAAGAAACTATACTAGCCCATTTATGACTATATTGTTCCTAGACTTTCTTCCAAAGTGATAAAGTTTTTATACCTATTAATATTTTGCACATCGGTGTAATATTCGAAAATGAAGCTATTCTCTATGTTGCATGCTTACTATGGTATAAAATAACCTCCAACCTTTTCCATGTGTTTAGTACTAATCTATTTTTCCTTGAAAGATCCTAGACTTTGTTTTCTTCCATATGAAAACAATTATTGGTTTATTTCATATCTTGAAAAGAGAATTATAATACAAATGGAGTGATGCTCATTTTCACCATAGTCTCTCCTGCTCTACCAAATTTATTACATGATTTAGAAATAATAAAAAATGGATCAATTTCTTATAGAAACTTAAGTCATTAAGTTGGCATTCCATGATATCTTTGGTAATTGAGTACTGGATCCTATTTTAACAGTTTATTTTCCATGAATTTGTTCAATGGATTGGTTCAATTGTATCATCTTGGTGATTTTGAGTCTATCTGTGGTGTTTAGGTTGATGAGCTGCAAGTGAAAGAGAACAAGTTAACCTCCACCAAGGCATAATTGCCTTATGATTTTTAATATATGGACTACTGCAAGCCAATTGAAATTGTCAACTGTGATAAAAATCTAGGAAAAATATGAATATAAGTGGTAGTAGGTTATTCCCTTATGAGTGAAGAGTAGATTCTCTAGTTGGGAAGTTACTTGAATGTAACTTTCAATTTGTTGTCATTGATTTATTGCCTTTGTGTGGCATGTTGATTATCAAATTATATCTTATGATTCAATTTCACATTCAAGTTATTTGGCTTGGGGATTTGAATTATCACATTTCTCTTTTCCATGGTGATACTAAAGAGCTGGTGGAAAAGAATGACTGGAAGGAGTTTTTAGAGAAATATCAGGTAGGTACACATATTTCATACTAAATGTTTTGTTGTGTTTGCTCAGTTCTACTAGAATTTGATTTGAACTTTAGTCTCTTAAAAAAAAAAATCTGGCTTGCTCGATGATATCTTCAAATTGAGTAGAGAGAAGGACATGCATTCAAATGATGGAATGAATGAAATATATATTTTTCTCCTAATTAAAAGTACCACAAAAATTCATACTTCTATGCTAGAGGAAACTTAAAATCAAGAGAAAAGTGTCGCACACCTGCATGGTAAGAACAAGTTAATGTAGTTCTAATAGTTTGATTGATAACAATTGATTGGATTGAAACCAATTTTCCATAAGTTCTCAGAATCTAGAATCTTATTGAGGTCGATAAAATCAGATATTGGAGGATTTTTGTTATACTTTTATTGTGATTTTTTTAAATACTATTGCTTAAATGAGTTGTACTTAAGAAATTTTTCCATTTTTAACTCAAAGAATTTTGATGTTGTCATGCCTACCTTTGAACCATAGAAATGTTTTTGTGATGCGAAGATGTGTGTGCAGGATTCTTTGTCACTTTTCTCATTGTTGGAGAAGAAATGCTTGACATCTAAATCCATAAACCCATTTCCATTTAGACTTATTGAACCTCTTCTGATTGGATGGGCTATAATGCAACAAAACTTTTGGTCAAAGCTTGATTTTTCAGAGATATTCTACCACTAGCTTACTTCCGGGTAAGATCTAAGTTCCCAACTATGAGAACTATGATATGAAAATTAGAAATTTTTTATAATCAACTCCTTTGCAAATAACATTTGAAATTTTTTCTATTAAATATTGTATTCACTTCACTTAACTTCTCACAAATTTAGCTCATGGTTGATTGAGGCTTGTTTTTAATATATTCCTTGATTCTTTTTTTTTTCTTCATTTTCATACATTTCATTATGTTCTCTGCATCAATCAAATATCACTAGTTTCCAAAAGAAATTGTATTATTTGACTTACTTATGAGATGGAAATATAGATGATGCAATAAATAGAATGCTACATGCTCATTGAAGTTGATACAAGTATGCTACGAGAATTCTACGAGAGATGCTACATGAAATTAATCTTTAGCAGTGATACGGGAACTTCCTTTCTGGAAGTTGCTACGAGATCATTTCATGGTTTCTACATGTTATCATGGATAGAAATTTATGTTAGTTGTGATTAAATTTACTGAAATTGTATTTATGGTTAGTTTGACAATGCATAGGAGACATTTGAGGCCATGTCTGATTTTGAGAGCATGCTTGATTTATTCATTTTCCATCTAAATCCAAGTGCCTTGAGATGCCTTGCACAAAATTTGGAAGATATTAATGCATAAAAGTTGAGGGGTAGTCTATCTTTGATTTACCTCTGTGGATTCCATTATCACCCATGTATACTATGCCATAGGTGATGCTATAGGAATCAAGAATGGTATTCCTAGAAGCACAGGTCAATGTTTTAGAGGTCATCCACTTGATGAGGTTTCCATTTCTATGATGGTTGACATGGGATTTGTCTAATTGGCGGGGGTGGCACAATGATTTTTGAAATGAGGTGAACAACAGATGCAAGTAATTAGAATATTACCAAGAGAAGACCTTCCTTGGTGTGATTTGGAAACTGATGAACTAGTTTAGATTGTAAGGGATATAAGGGTGGCATGAGAAGATTTTGTTAAGATAAATTCAAGGATGTGGGATAAATCAAACCATGAAAGGAGATAGATTCCACAACAATTCCATAAGTCTTCATATTGTATCAAGGAGCCCCCCCTTTTTTTCTATCACAAAATAAACTAAAGGTGTTAAGGAAATGAAGTAGCAAGGAGAAGAAAAGGATGTTCAGATTTCTGAAAGTTGTCATGGAATATTTATGGAAGTTTTTTATTCTACTACCAAATACTTATCATGTTTCTCCATAATGGTTCCAATATGCTCATGAATTTGTAACAATGGCTTCTCTTGCGACATCCTTCATTATATAAGTCTCATAATTGAATTAATTCCATTTTGTAAAAAACAATTCTGTCTTAGTAGTTGGGATTGGCAATATTTTATTGATGAATTTTGAAATGTTGTCTTGTCAATATATTTTGTGATGTATTATTCCATTTTTTGTTTCATAAACTTCTCATTTCAAAGAATCAAAATAGATCAAGGAGTAAAGAAACAAATTTTGTTTCACAAAATGTTTAATCATACCATCAAAGATTGTCCCACATTTAAATGATCTATTTTAGAGTGGTTAACACACTATATTTAGCATATTTTGAGGCCATTTTCGAACCTATTGTCAATGTGTACACCAACAGTTGGGTCTATCATTAAATAATATATTTCATACCTGTTAGTGAAATCAATAACCATAGAGCTTGTACATGGGAGACACACCTGTTTTGTAGATTTATGGATATATTTTCCATGGGGACTTCTCTTGTCTAGAAAACCATAAATATCCTTTACATTGGCCCATTTCCTTCACACCATATTTCACAGCTGCTATAAATACAATTGAATTTTTTTCCATGTCAAGAGACTGCAAGAAAAGGAAAATGCTTGGATACATTCCACAAAGGGACCATGGATTTGAATCTCTCAGCATGAGTTGAGAAATTCTTGAAACAATTTCAATAATTATGACCTTCTCATGTGGTCCATGTAAGGTACACAATGTAACAATGTCATTAATCAACATAATACTGTAAAATGTAGGTCTATTACCACATGACCACAAGAATATTACAATCTTGATTGCAAGATCATCATATTGCATTTTGCGACTACATGTCTAAAATTTCATGGATTCATTACCTAATGGATTTGTTTTTTTAGGGGAAATGGTGTATTGTGAACTCTATCAGGGTACACATAATTAAAATTCAAATTATGGTAAAGCACCTAGTTTAATTTTTCCATTAATCAAACCGCATGAGCATATTATTTTTCTCATGGTTTTGGTATTTAGATGTTGGGAATATAATATTGAAATTTGACACAATGTAGAAAAATGGAGACAGGAAGTTTGATGGGTTTGGTCTCTAAATATTTGCAATCCAAAATTGAAATTTGACACAATGTAGAATAAGGAAGAGGACAAGTTTAACCAAGTTGAAAAGGGGAACAAGGAGCATCCATTTTTTATTCTTAGATGCCATAAGACTATAACTTAAATGATATTTGTTTTACTAATATAGGGAAAATTTAGAGATATAAATAAGTAATCATGTTTATTCTTTGATGTAAAAGGATCGTTGGTGAAATAATGGAGGTCAAAAGGTCCCTTTTCTAAATCTATATACACTCCATAGAAAGAAGGATTTATATGTAACTCTTCCCATGTCACAACAACAATGAGTCAAGGGAAATCCTTTCTAAGATTTATTCCATTGTGAGGGTCATGCTTAGTATTAAGTTTCAGAAGTTCATTCCTTACATTGTTTCCAAACACTTGCTAATACTAATTTATATCTTATTATGGCTCTTTTGGATATCGATCAATTTGATTCATATTTAAAATTTGAATATAGAACATGACTTCCAGCTCCAACTAATTTTTGAAATATTTTATGTTCATAAAACTTATTCAAAGAGAGTGATCTATGATCAATCATACTATGGAAGATTTGATTTAATAGTGCAAACCTTGATTAATTCATATGAAAAAAATGTGTTTGTATTTATTATGAAATCAATAGTGATTGTGTATTCAAATTGAAAAATAATATAATGCCAAAACACACACAAATTAAAGAAAAAAAACATTACACTAGAGGAAGTGTGGTAAAAATATAGCAGAATAATTTTTTAAACTCTTTATTATTTCTGAGAAAATTACAATCTAGAGAAACACACTATGTTATTGAGGCTTTGACTATTTTTTCTCCTCTATCCCAAATTTCATATGGGATAGTTTTCATTTCCCATGGACATGCTTGTGTTTTGTCACTTTGTCCTTTAGCCTTGGAACAATCGCCTTGTTTCCTAATGTATTTTATTTATCTCTTTAATCTTTACATGCCAACCTCATCAACATTGTTACTATGCCTTCTTGAATTCTATCCCTCATGAATGCCTCAATTTTAAGAAAACATTACATCAATTTTAACCTCATGAACACTTCATGTCATCCCACCTCAGATCCTTGTGCATGAACACAATGTTGTGTAAAGACATCAATACCTTCATTATGAATTCACCAAATTCCAACAACTATCCAAATTTGGAAGGATTGGTTGGGAAACCCCTTGACTTGAATATAAACACCAACTCATGTTTTGCAGTTTTATTGATGTTTTTACCATGGGGAATTATCTTGTCCAACAAACAATAAATCTCCTTTACAGTGTCCCACTTCCTCTACTCTATATTTCATAGCTCCTATAAATACAATTGAATTTCTATCCATGACAAGATTATGCAAGCAAAGGAAAGAACCTAGATACATGCCAAAAAGGGACTAGGGATTTCAATCTCTCAACATGAGTTGAGAAATTCTTGAAACATTGTTTCCCTGGACAAGGTCACATATTTGGGTTGTGTAACATGCATATCTATTGATCATGGTATAGTATATGTTGTGCTACTTATATGTGTAATATAATTCACTCATTAATTATCAATTCGAGATTCATAATCAACAGAGTTACAACACACCAGTAAGAAACGTAATTCTAATGTCATGAGTATAGAACTATTCTAGATTATGCATGTTGGAAATAAAACAAACTAGAAAATCAAAATACACTTTGGTTGTCTTTCACAGAGAGGCTATATACTCCATTATGGCACATGCAAGT
>CBVK0100300737.1:0-13010 GCA_900067695.1 Picea abies
TGAGCATTGTAAAGCACTAATTTTGACACTTTGAGCATTAATGAAAAAGATCCATTAGAAGTTGGACCAAGAGATGTATCCCAAGAGAGAGGTGAACTCCTTTATAATTTTGTTGTGTTAATGTGTGTATTTTGATGGTTGTTTATGACTGTTCATTAATCTTTATGTGTTTGTAACTTGATCCTATTACCCAAGCACATATCATTTCACTTGCAATTTTAAAGAGATTCAAGCCTTTTCATTTTCAGATCAAGTGGCTTCCCTAAACCCGTTGGATCAAACTAGCGCCTATCCAGAAGCTTTCATTTTGTCGCCATCCTGAGGTAGTTCCTTATGGGCATGTAAGGAAGTAAATGAGGAGTCTATATCACTCATAGCGCCAGTGGAAGGTAAGGTAATCCGCAGTTCAAACATTTCTCCCTTGTTTTCATCACATGAAGAAGAGGTTATGTTCACGGTTACATGCAGGAACAAAGACCAGTTATTTGTGAATGAAGTCCAGGGAGGGACATCCAAAGTAGTGAGATCAAAAAAGCAGAGGTGTTAGAAGGTGAAGGTGGACCATAGGAGGATGGTTGTGGGAAACGATGTTGAATTTGGGGCAATTCCAAACCTTCTTAGTAAAACGGAGGTAGGGAGATTCATTGGGAAAATTACTATTTTGACAGCGCTAAAAGGGTGGTTGACAAATAGTTGGGTGAAATCCATCGGCTATTGTACTGTGTTCCAAATTTTAGCTCAAGGTTGGATTAGCTTCCAGTTCTCCTTCAAGAAGGGTATGGAATTAATATTGAGAAAATAATGGGGCTGGGGCCCCTCCGGGTTGGTATTACAGGAATGGTCCATCTCATTTGATCCACTATGAGAATTTGGAACATTTGGAGGTCCAAAATTTGGGCAATATTTCCCAATCTACCTCTTGTTTTCTGGAATGAGCCTATATTTCAATCCATATGTAATAAAATAGGTATGTTTCTTAGCTGTTAGACTGGGTGAGAGGCTAAGGAGGATCGCAGGTGGGCCTTGGTACAGATTATCGTTAATCTTAAAGAGGGCATGACAGAGGAAATTGAGCTACTTTGGGGTCAGTTTAGATGGATGTAGAAAATAAACTATTGGAGGGTTGCCTTTCGTTGTTGTGGTTGCCATCAAGTGGGTCACGTTCAAACGGAATGCATAAGAGCATCTACGCTCTTCCCTCTGTTCAAAAAGGCAAAGAAACACAAAGAGCCAGGGGGAGACCATCACCTCCTCCAAAGGATTCCTTCAAGTGGAGATTTCAATGAAAATCATGCACAAGGTAATATCTCCCCAGTTCTTTCAAATAAAAAATCTCAATACCTCTCTTTATTTGGTTCTTCTCCCTCTAGGGATGTATATATGAAAGAACACAATCATATCATCCTCTTCCCATTGTCTAGTGTGAAATCTCGCCCTTCCAAGGCAGAGGTCAGTGGAACTTCAGTTTCCAAGAAGGAAGAGGTGGAATCACAAGCCATAAAGCTTGATTCTAAGCTCGAGGCCAAGGAAGGCCTCCCCCAAAAAACAAATTCAGGAGGCAAGCCTTGTATCTCGTCAATTAAAGTTTCCTCATGAGAAAAGGAAGCCTCTTCATATTCTTCTCAATTGTGTCAGTCAATTAGATAAGACTACCTATTGAATTCCAAATTGAGAATCGTGGAGGAGGTAATTAGAGGAGGGCGAATGGATTATGATAAAGGCCCGTGGGGCTACGTGGGGGCAAGAAAGCTTTCATTTCCTTAGCTCAATATAAAGCCTTGAAGGAAATCATAAGTGGTATACAGTCAACCATAGATCGAGCCCTTAGAGCAGCAGCATCCCAGGAAAGGATGAAAAAATGATTATTTTGTCCTTTAACGCCAAAGGATTGGGGAGTGCTCCTAAAATTCTAGCTCTCAAGTGTCTGATAGAGGTAACTAAGTCGGACATCGTTATGATCCAAGAAACAATGTGTTTGGCAGCAAAAGAAAAAGAAGTCATTAGTAGTTTTTCCAAAGGGTGGTCCATGCTCGCCACTAATGTTGTGGGTCTTTCTGGGGGGCTCTTAATGACATTGAGTTCAAGTCTCATAGCCTTAAGTTCCATCTTTTTCTTGTCTCGGATTCTTGTAGAGGTTGTTGAAAAAGCACTGAAATGCCCACTAAGTGTTTTCAACGTGCATGGGCCTTACTATGAAAGAATGTAGTTTTGGGAGACTCTAGGTAGTTATGATATTTTAAAAGAGTCCAACATTGTTCTAGGTGGAGATTTGAACTTCAACATATAGCTGAGGGAGGTGTGGTGAGTCAGGCCTAGATAGGATCTTAAGGAAGGTTTCGTTTTAAATTTGATTGAAAAACATAAATTGGTCGACATCGAGCCAACCAAATTATCTCAAATATGGAGATATGGGAGAAAAGCGCAGGATGTTGTTGCCAAGCGCCTGGATCATTTCTTGTTATTAGAAATCTATTTGTAAAGAACTGGAAAATCAAATCCAAAGTGGTCGTTGGAGACATTTCCGATCATATACCAATCTTGTTAGAAGTCTGTGTCCCCTCAATCCACCCTCTTGTCCCAATGAAATTCAACCAAACGTAGAAGAATATAAAATGTTGGCTAAAGGGATTTGTACTCGGTTGTCTGATAGTTTTGATGGCTCATTTATGAGTCAATTCACCATAAACATTTCTTCGGTTTCTCAAGCTACAAAATTATGGGCCAAGGAGTATAATAAAAAATCTAGTTAAGAACTATGCAAAATTGAATCTATCCTAGGGGGATTCTAATTGAAGGATATTCAGGCCAAGTTTTTTCTTCTTCTAGATCAGAGTTGAAAACTATCCTTTAGAAAAAACAAGAGTTGCTCGCGTATGAAGAAATCAAGTGGCGTCTTAAGAGTCATGCTCTATCGCTCAAGGAGGGTGATGGTAACACTAACTTCTTTCATAATTTTTCTCATCAGAGAAAGCACGTTAATACCATTTGGGAAATCAATAATTCAAGGGGGGATTTGGTTTCTTCTTTTGAAGACCTAGCCTTCGTCAGGACAGATTATTTCTCAGTTCTATTTAAGGAACCTCCTGGATGCCCAATAGAAGAAATTCTTAAGGTGGTTTCCCTTAACCCTAAGCTTGTTATCAAGGAAGATAATGCCTCTCTAAAAGAAGAAATTTTTTATAAAGAAATTATCTCCACCCTAAAAGCCTTCCATAAAGGCAAAAGGCCAGGGTCGAATGGCCTCACGATATAATTCTACCTTGGATTCTACGAGATGATAAAGGAGGATTTGAAGAAAGTAGTAAATGAGTCCCAGATATTGGGTAAAGTGTGGCAATATTTTAACAAAAGCTTCATGGCTCTTATTCCTAAAAAGAAAGATGTGTCTTCCTTTGAGGACTTTCGCTCGATCTCTTCTCGACTCAAACCTATTTGCAGTGGTTATATTTCGGCAAAGTAGTTTGGGTTCTTGGATGGTCATCAAATTCTTGAAGTGATTTCCATTGCATAGGAAGTTCTTCACTCTTTTAAATCTAAGAAAATTTTGGGGTTCATGGTAAAGTTGGATCTTTCTAAAGCATATTATAGGGTTAGATGGACCTTCGTGAGGTTGGCTCTGGTTCAAATGGGCCTAAATATTCAGACTGTTAACTGGATCATGGGATGCATAGAGTCTTCTTCTCTATTTGTCTTAATTAGCGACTCTCCCTCTCCTTTCATTCATCCTTCAAGGGGCCTTTGGGAAGGTTGTTCCCTTTCCCCATTAATTTTCCTTTTGGTAGCAGACGGTTTAAGCAGGCTTATCTTCTAAGCAATTAAAAGGAAATTAATCAAAGGAATAAGCATGTCAAGCGAGATCTATATTTCTCACTTGCTTTTTGTAGATGATGTCACTCTTTTTTGTGCAAGTCTGGTTCAGGAGGTCAAAGCATGGGTGGAAATATTAGATGATTTTTGTAAGGCTGCAAGAATTCAAATCAATGCCTCTTAATTAGTGATCATAACTAGTTCTTTGGATGAGGGGGTTCTTCGCCAGCTAGAATCCTCCCTACATATTGACATGAGAAGTTTTGAAGCAGGGATCAAATATATGGGATTCGATCTAAAGTAAAATTCCTATTCTTTTAAAGGCTCGGTGTGGTTAGTTAAAAAAATCTAAAGATGAATTGCTTCATGGGATCCTTGGTGGATTTTGAGGGGGGGTCGGTTGGTTCTGATCAATTTCGTCCTCAACAATATTCTGGTATACTAGGCCACTATTGCAAAAATCCCAAAAGGAACTTTAAATAAGGTGAGAAAAAATTGCTTTCAATTCTTATGGAGATGAAGTAAAGACAATGGTGGCTCTTATTTAGTGAAATGGAAAAGGATTGCCCAGCCAAAAGAGATCGGGGGGTGGGGTGTCAAGAATATTTTATTCTTCACCAAATGTTTGGCTACAAAAATCTTATGGCACTCAATACATAATAATTCTCTATGGGGAAAATTTATTTCAGCTAAATATTTCTTAGGTCAGACCATGGTGGAATGGATCAGGAATCCTAGGAAATCCAGGGTCGTGGGGCCCATCAAATGGAAAACAATGATGGATGTGTATCACCTAGTTGGAGATTGGATGTGCTGGAAAGTTGGTAATGGGCACAGGGTGAGAATAGGGTAGGACCTGTGGATAGGAGGCGGGGACAAATTTAAACTATCTAATGGTCTATTAGAAGAGATCCATGCAAAAGGTGTATACTCTCTATGGGACACCAAGCTAATCGATGTAGATGGATTTGGGCGCAGCGCGTGGAAAGACGCAGGGTATTTAGAGTTGTCAGAGATCCACAAAGATGAGTGGAGCTCCTTTTTTAGTCTTCTATCATCTAACTTTATTTGTTTACAAGAATATGTAGAGGATGTCATTTGTTGGGATAAAAATAATAAATCTAGATCTCATTCTGCAAAGCTAGGATATCAGTTGTTGGTGTTGAATGAGTTTGACGTGATAGTGAAAGACTAGTGGAATTCCATGTGGAAGGCTAATTATCCACTTAAGGTAAAAACTCTTTCATGGTTGGCAATTGAGAATAAAGTTTTAACGTGGGATAATGGCCTAAAGAGGGGATGGATGGGCCCTGGGTGGTGTGTATTATGTTGGAACAATGAGGAAACGGTTCAACATTTGTTCGTTAATTTTTCCTATTTTGAAAAGGTCCGGTCAGAAGTGTGTGTTGAGCTTAAGCTTGGTGATGTGGTCTTGGATGGAGATCTCAACTCTTGGATCAAAGTTTGGTTAGCAGGAAACCATGGTAGTCGATTCAGATCTATGCCACTATTGTAAATTCTAACCTTGTAAAATATCTACTTTTCCTATTTTGAAAAGGTCCGGTCAGAAGTGTGTGTTGAGCTTAAGCTTGGTGATGTGGTCTTGGATGGAGATCTCAACTCTTGGATCAAAGTTTGGTTAGCAGGAAACCATGGTAGTCGATTCAGATCTATGCCGCTATTCATGGTTTATTTTTTATGGTGGGCTCGAAACTCATTCATCTTCCAAAATAGATTCATTCTTGAGGAAGCAAAGGGTGGGTTAATTAGCAAGCTATATCGGGAGCACATGCATAAAGAAAAGGCTCCAAAACTCAGAAATATAGTTGCATCGATGTTCAATAAAGAGGTTCCATGGAGCTTTTTGAAGGCATCATTCAAGGCCACCTTGCGCGTTGTGGAGATATAGTAGTGCTATATATCTCAGCTAATCATTATTATAATATTCTTTGTACTCCGGGAAGGGTTTCAAATACTAAAGTGGAGCTGGCGGCTCTGTGGGTGTTATTATTTATGGTGAGCTCCCTTATTCTGCGTAAAGTCCAGATTTTTGGTGATTAAAAAATTGTGGTCGATTGGGTAAATGGGAAAGGAAAAATTCAGGTTGCATGTTTAGTTGCTCGCAAAGCACAAGTGAGAGAAGTTCTAGTAGGTCTGGAATGGTCCACATGCAATCACATCTACCGTGAGATGAACAAGGAAGCTGATAAACTTTCAAAAGATGCTCTCGAGTTATAGGATAGAACCTTTGTTTTTAGCAATTCTATGACGGTTGGCCAAGGCATGACTTTTTATCTATAGCTCAGGTCTGAAGAGATATTATAATAGGTTGTGAAAATGAAATTTGTAATGTAAAGCAAGGAATCTTGTAGAAACAAGTATGATTAGATTTTTGTAAGTTAGAAAAATAGAAAGGAAAAACTAGAAGAGTCAGAAAAATATTTGAAGGTGAACAAAAGAGTCACAATAGTCCTTTTTTGGACAAGAATATGTATATTTCTATTCTAGAATATAAAGTTTTTTCTTGCTCGAAAAAAAAAATGTTTTTAATGATTTAGTTTAAAATTTTAGTATAATTTTGTTGTTAGTGTTCCTGTATATATGACTAATTTTATAAACACGTTTTTAAAAAGTTTAATATAATTTTGTTTTATATATTTAATTTATAATTTTTATTGTTTATATCATGATATAAGTTATTTTTTTAATGTTAATTGGGTATAGTTTAAGTGGTTATTTTTTGTATTTGGATTTGAATCTCATTTGATAATGGAGAAGCTCCAGTGAGGTAAAATATTTGATGATCTTATTCAAGGTTTATAGGGTGTTGTATGACAATGCCAACAAATATAAACCCCTTCGTTGATGTTTTGGAGCTCATAGGGTTACGGGTATATAATTAACATTCCCAAATGTTGGGTTCACAAGCCTTCTCAATCTTAGGCTCTCTTGTCTTCCTTACATAACAATTTACCACTATATCTTCTTCTTCACATATATAGATATCATTATCATTATCTCGGGAGCATAAATAAAATAATAAAATAAACCCTTCAATCAAATACTATAGTCCATGTGGGATTGTATTCCCAAGCACAAATTTCACATTGACTATGTCCGACGAGGACCATCTATCATATGCAACGTAATTGTCTCTTTAGAGGTAAATGCAACAGAAATTTGCATGTTTAGAGTATATATGGATTAATATTGTTTTCAATTATCAACCGGATAGACACAACCACGCATGGCATACAAGGCTTACAACCATCCAAAATTATCTTTGTAGCAAAACGTTTCAAGTGACCTTTAAGCACTTCTCAAAAATCTTATTTTAAATATTGAACACTTCTTATTTTTTCTTCTTTTCCTTTGGAATATTGAATTAGATGAATTAGATTGATAACATCGTGAGAACATCTTATAAGGGTCTTCGGTTCGTTCTAGTTTTTGAGTTCTTATTTTAATTTTGATTTTGAAATTACTCTTTTAAAATGTTTTTACTTTAGATTTCAAAATGCCCATCTTTTATAAGCATTTTTTTAATTAAGAGGCAAACTCGTCATGCCTTTTACTTGTACTAGCATTGACCCATGTGTTATTATTTTTCTTTTTCTTTTTAAAACAAACATGATTGGGCCTCTGTAATAGAATATGCACGTAAGTAACTTGCCTATAGTAATCAATTGATGCATTCTTTCAGTGCACACAACTCATTCATAGCAAAATGGAGTAGATAGAAAGTATCAAAACATGTGCATTTTTTCAAAATGAACATGTCTCGAATCACGGTCAAAGGTCATCATCAAAATAGTGGTCCACTTCTCAAATAAGATAATTCTAATTGCAATATCTTTATGTTTCTCATTAACAACATTACTATGAAAACATTCATTGATTTACTTTGAAAATTCTTTTTTGTACTTTAAAAATAAAGTCACACCACTAGGTATTTATGTCCCATTGATAAACCCATTCAGAAAATGGAATGAACAAAATTAAAAAAAAAAAAAATTGAATTTTTTTTTTTTTTTTACATGGTATCGTCAATGGTAAAACGAGCACACCATCTTCTATATTCTAACACTCGGATGGTAGGAGAGAGGGATCCATTCCATGATAGATCTACTTTATTTCTTCTGGTTCCTCTTGTCCTTTGATCTCCTTCTCCTACGATACACCTCATCATCAGCGTAGGTATTTGAACTCGAGGTCGAGGGTTTTTCATGACTCGGAGTAGATCTCACTTTCTACTACTCTACTTTATTGCTCTTTACTTTCCGCATCTCACATTTTATAAGAGACCTTTTGGTACTCCTACATTGTATTGACATCCTTGTACTCAACAGTCCCTTTGACCTACTTTTGTGGTCATTAGTCGGACATTAATAAAATTATCTTATCTTATTTTATCTTCAACGTGTTTTCAAATGGTGGAAGGTTGATGCATGAGATTCGGGGGGACGGAGTGGGAGATGATGGCACCTTGCACGAGTTTGCTATTGCTATTGGTGGTCTAGAAGTTAAAGTGTTCAGGTCGAGGTACGTCATGAATCGCAAAGAGAGCCGACACGGATTAAACAAAATAGGATAATGGCACGAATTATTAATTTCATGATTTGAACTTTTAAGGGATTAATATGTTTGTAATAATAAAATTTTAGAGTCTCAGTATGTTTAAAAAAATTAGTATGGTTAGGGAAACATTTAATATTAACATATATAAATTTATAAGTAGAAGATATATATATATATATATATATATATATATATATATATATATATATATATATATATATATATATATATATATATATATATAGTTTACATGTGGTTCACGACACCGAAGACCGGTAGCTCGCTACGTCCACGAAACCCCCCCACGAAATCCATGAGAGAACATGGGGAGGCCAGGATTGGCGGGATATTGATTGCTCAACAATAGGAGCAACATACTCAACAACAATAATATCTTATAGACCCATTAAGAGCATCGCATGTCACTTACAAGGAATTGAACCTGTGTAGGGAGGATAACAACATTCCTCCCAACCACCCAAGTTACATCAAATGGGCATTGAAATTTATTTTTTATTTAAAAAAATCATTTTAATAAATTATTTTTTGAAAATATTGAAAAACTTTATAAAACAATATAATATGAAAATGAATTAATGAATTAGATATTTATCTTCCATTAATAACTTTTTTAATCAAAATCAAAAAATGAAATGAGTGAAATTTAAAAAATTAAACTTTATCTTTTATTTTTTAAAAAATCAATTTAATAAATTGTTTTTGAAAAATATTGAAAAACTTTATAAAAAAATTATAATATGAAAATAAACTAATATAAAGTTAAAGGATTTTGACTTATAAATGAAAGTATATTTCTACAGCTTTGGAAAGGACTAATGATTTGATGATTTACAATATAAAATCAAATATTATAAATGACAAAGGCATAATATAATATCATTAATTGATGAAATAATTCATAAATTGTGTGTAAGGGTACCTTTACTCCGACGAAAGGGTATAAGGGTATGAAATTGGAGAGAGGGAATCAAAATATACACGAAGTGAAGTATTTGAAAGATCCGAAGAACTCTAAACAATTGTTTTTTTTTTAGGACTTTACATTTTTCATTTAGTTTATTTTTTAAGGAAATGTTTTTAAGGGAATTTTAAGAGATGTTTTTTTTACATTTGTGGATGACATTTTTAATTAATTTATTGATGTAGATTAGTGCATTTTATTCGAGTGGATTTGAGTTGGGAATTTATTGGCACAAAATTAACTAAATGTTCAACAATATTGTCAAAAACTAGTTAAGCTAACCCCTTGGATTGCATTTCCCACTTAGTTATAAGCAAAGAGATCACATTAAATTATACTCTCACTAAAGTTTGAAATAGAAACAAATACTCATTACACTACCATATTTATCATGAAGCCAAAAAACTTTATGTATTTACAAAGTATGATCCCAGATGGAGGGGTTTCCAAAGTTTATACTAAAGTGTTTATGGAAATGGGTCCTCCACTTCGAATCATTAATGAATTCATTATGCTTAATCTGATCCGATCCTCAATCCCTTTGAACTTTGACTGGGTTAATGATCCTATTCCAGGTGATGAACTTCAAACTCTCTTAAGAGATCTGGAGCCTCAGGATAAAAAATCTGATAAGACAAAATGGAAGAAAAAGATCCAGGAGGCCGTGAGTTGTTACGAGAAATATATCAATACTGTGTGCGGTGGTCAGCGTCATGCTGATAAGTGGAATTCATTTCATATACTGTGTGCGGTGGTCAGCGTCATGCTGATAAGTGGAATTCATTTCATTCACTTCTCAATAGCTGGGAGTCTCTCGGGGTTAACTACAGCGTGCACTACTGAGTATGAAAAAATATGACAGAACAATGAGTATGAATATACAGTCAATAAAAGAGCGTATGAAACATAATGTACCCGCAAAAGGAAGTTTATTTGGTTATTCTATTGAGGAGTGACTTTAACCTCTCTATCAAACAAAAAATCATTAATGTCCATTTAGCAAATATATTACAAATTACAAAAGATGAAATTCAAAAAATTCAAAATACCAATAAGATTAATAACCTGGAATTCAGTATCAATGAATATTCCCAAAACACCAAATTCAAAGTTGTACATATTGATGTAGTTCATTGATATAACTTTGAATTTAGTATTGTTCTTAGAAACTCCTAGTTAAAATCCCTTGGTAATTTTATCATGAGTTTGATAAAAAAATACAAATCATTCCAGCACTAATTAAGAAAATAACATTATGGGACATTAATTCAAAATGTTTTCCTCTCTCACACATTTTGGATCAAAATCGACAACAAAATCACAAGAATTATAATAAAAGTTAAGAAATTAATTTTTCTAGGGAAAGATGATGATATTTTTTTTACCAAATAACATTCTCGGGGAAGCTGTCCAAGCACTTCCCCTCATTACAAGGATGACACCTAGAGTAAACCCTAAATTCTACAAGGCATAAGGCCATGTCAACAACTCATGAATACATCATATATGGCTCATCAGTAATAAGCTCACTAAGAGAAAACATGTCACAAAGTGGGATTTAAACCCAAGTGGGGAGGGTAACAACTCTCTCAAAACCACTTGAGCTAAACACAATTGACAAGAAAGATGAAGAAATTTATCACCTAAGGAATCATAGCCAAAATCTATTTGCACAATTCAAAAAATTAAAGAATGAGAATAAGACACAACATAAAAAACTAAAATAACTTATCAACAAAGAAACAATGATCGATAAAAAACATTGATTAATTTAGTTGAATTAAGGAAGTTGTCAGAGTTTAAAATCAAAACCATGGCAAAGTAACCAATACATAATTAATCAACACCAAAAATAATAATGACATTTATGTTGGAATGTTATCCATCAATAAATAACAAGAAGTGAAAAACAACACATGATCCATCACTAAAATCAAGACACGAAATGCAAGGATGCGTTCTTATCATCCCAATCATAAGAATCATCATATTACTCAACAAATTGACCAACAAGAAAATCAATATGAATGTAAACAACGTTTTTCACACTTTAAAAATAATCATAATTTTGAAACAAATTGGTGATGAAATCAACACCCCACTTGGAAATACAAAGACGATAAGTATTGTCTAAAAATCATATGAAAAATAGGTCCCAATGAATATCGACTATCGACTTGGAATGGATCAATCCATATACAAAGCGATAATATTGTTTACAATTTTGAAGATCTTATTGTTACGATTCTTCAACTACTTTGAAGGTGAAGCTTTTGGAGAAAGGATGAAATCTAACTAACATAAATAAACTTAAATACATATACTAAGTATAAAGTAGAATTAATAAATCATTATTAGTCCTTGCTGAAGGCGTAGAGGGACTATAGCGATCGATAATTTGTTGTTTGACTACAAAATTTTGCATACTTTCTATTGTTCGAACTACATAACTAAAAACATTATTTTTTATATCATAAAAAACCCATATATGTCATGATCTGATTGGATAATACATTTGAGGTCTTATTGCCAGCTTCACTATTCCCAATGAATTATATGTTGCCATATCCAAAGTTTGTATCATCTACAGTGCTTTTTAATTTGTATTATTCATACTGAAATGTTTAGATATCCAAAGTTTATAGCAATTGACAATTCGTTGACTTTATATTAGTTTTTCGTCTGACTACAAATTTTTGAATAATTTTTATTGTTCGAACTACAGAACTTAAAACATTATTTTTTATTATTTATATAATAAAAAAAACACATATGTCATGATCTCGTTGGATAATAGATTTGAGGTTTATGTGTTATTATTATTATTTTTTATTTTTTTATTACTATTATTATGTTTGATTTTTCTTTATTGTTGCGTACTTCGAGAGTCTTTGTCATTGTTGCGTATGTAAACAGGCCTGTCACACTGCGTTCTTTCTTAAATGTTTGCACAGCGCGACGCCCTTCGACGGTTCTAACAGTCTTAAGTGTTTACCTAACAGACCTCGCAGCCTTAAATGTTTATTGTGCATATGTGTTACAATACAGTTTCGTTCCATTTTTTGATACAGTGTTGTCTGCAGTGAAATTGGCCAATATTGTTCTTCACCGGCATTACTGGTTCATTGGCTAATGCTTGTTCGTTGGTTCGTACAATGCTACTTGTTGTTGTTTGATTCAACTTTGCAAAGTTGAGGTCTTGCAGTTGCAGTTGGGCCTCTTCGTGGTTGTTCACTAGTTTGTTGTTCTTCAGCTTTGCAAGTTGTTGGACCTGTTGTTACGGTTTGCAAGTTTTGGAGCTGCGCTTCTGTCATCCATCGTTGACGGGTAAGTTTATGTGCCATCATTTCATTGCTTTTCACTTTTTATGCTTGTTGTTTGCACCTTGCAAGCAAGAATTTTCAATAATAGGAGTCCCTGCCTCGAAATTATGTTGCAGAACATCTTTCTATGTGGCTATTGAGACCAGAATATTTTCCTTGTTCTTGAATGTCAATGTTCTATACAGAACCCGCCTTTGTTGCAGCCGTGGTGAGATATAAAAAAGAAAACTGGATTTTCTCCTCTTATTTTATGTTCCTGGAAACCATACGTTTTGTGCATTTTTTCCAGGTTGTTCCCTTCCAATCACATATGCCAACTT
>CBVK0100300738.1:0-13010 GCA_900067695.1 Picea abies
TGAGGAGGTGGTCAACCCTAATTTAGAAGATCAAAACTACCTCTCATTTTGTATAAGTGCAAATAAGAAAATCAACATTGCTAAAATAAGAACAAACTCTCACAAGCTACATAGTGAAACTGGGTGTTGGACAATTCCAAAAACACCCTGGGATGAAAGAATCTGCCATCTTTGAGACACTAAGAGGGTTGAAGATGAAAAATGTTCTCTCTTATATTTCCCTTCCCATTCCCTAAATAGATCCTAAATATAAATATAATTTTAAACAAATTGAAGTAACTCTTACCTTAAGGTTGATAGTTAATCATCATCATCATCACCATAGATATGAATGGAATTCAAGAACAATGCATGTGTGAGCAAAGTAAAAAATACATTTATTGAAGTGTCAATATATTTGTTAAAGTATGTATGCAAAGAAAGACATTTGCGTTTTGATAGTATGTTTAACTTTTGTATCATGTTAAGAATAATATGAATTTAAAAGTTTACATTGAGGATATACACACATATAGAGGGCTATACAAGCTAAGAATGTTTTTGAAAATAGATTTTAGAGCTCAAAATATATATTTATTAAATTTATTCCTAATAATACATTTTTTAAATATTAAAATATGGAGTGGATTGATAGATTCATTATTTAAATAATAAAATCTACGTTGAAAATGAAAATAATTTGATAACTATGATAAATGTGTTACTAGGAATTAATAGAGCACAATTTCTATAAGATATTGAATTTCTTATTTTACATAAAAAAAAGAAAAGAAATATTTTAATAAAATTGCATTAGACACAACATATGTATATACAATTTATGTAAATCACTATTATGTTTTGTTTTGTGTAGTGAGTTTAGGTGGAGCTACGTGGGGCCAATTTTTGAGGAGAATTTGTGAATTTATGTGAGCTACTTATGGTCAATTCTCGCAGGTGATGAGCGTTCTCCTCTACTATTTTCATTACCTGTCAAATATTATCAGAATTTAGAAAAAATAAAATTCAAACATTGAAAAAGAATTTCATTCATATTATCATCTCTAAGGCTGTAACATCATATTGGTAAGAATTTATGGTATATAGAAATTATTTTATCCAAGTTTGAAAATGTCCATAATGACGGAAAAAATGTATTTGTAAACGTTGTGAAGATACAAAGAACTTGTCCTCGAACTTTACAATGGTAAAAAACTTTTCTTGTAAAAAACTTTTCATTATTTACAAAGTTGAATCTCCACGCGGAAACTTGTCATTGGATTTCGCATATTTAAAAAGAAATCATTATTTACAAAATTGGTTATCAAGTTTTAACTCCAATATTCCAAACAAATCACTATAATATTTTGATAAAAATTCTAAAAGATATATCGAAATAAGTCACTTCAACATTCGGGACACAATTTCAAAAAGACTCGCGGAAAGACTAAGAAAATACGGTGCCCGTCTTTGTCTTCATTAAAGTTTTTTTTAGACTATATTAGTTGGATGACACATGAAGTCAATTTTAATTTGATTTTAGATTAATTCGATTATTTAAAGTTGGAAAAAGTTTCAAAGGACAACAATATTTAACAATATTGACAATTGCAGTAGGTGGATTATAGATAGTCAGATCTGACTACCTATAATCCAATAATTACAACATTTAATATTATGAAGCAAAGACTATATTAGTTGGAAGACACATGAAGTCAATTTTAATTTGATTTTAGATTAATTTGATTATTTAAAGTTGGAAAAAGTCTTACAGGACAACAATATTTAACAATATTGAATGTTGCAGTAGGTGGATTATAGATAGTTAGATCTGACTACCTATAATCCAATAATTGCAACATTTAATGTTATGAAGCAAGCTGGATATTGGCCACCATCAATATCCATCAGTCTTCTCCTAGCCCTAATTCTGCTTATAATATCCATCAATCTTCTCCTAGCCCTAATTCTGCTTATAGCAATCAACAATTATTCAATCTAGAAATCCAAATTCAATGAGGCGAGCCTGTCCTTTCTATATTTTGTCACTATCTCCCTAAGTGAAATCCTTGGCCCTAGGAATAGAGGCATTTGAAGTCACCAATTTAGTTTTTTTAGCTTGTTTCACAGAACAACAGCATTGAATGTTGCAGCAGGTGGATATAGACAGTTAGATCCAAAAGCAATTCAGATCTGACTACCTATAATCCAACCACTGCAACATTTAATGCTATGAAGCAAGTTGGATATTAGCAACCATCAATATCCATCAATCTTCTCCTAACCCTAATTCTGCTTATAGAAATCAACAATTATTCAGTCTAGAAATCCAAATTCAATGAGGCGAGCCTGTCCTTTCGATATTTTGTCACTACCTCCCTAAGTGAAATCCTTGGCCTGATGCAGACTTTTTTTTCTTAGCTTCATGACCTCGTTTTGCTGCAAAGCATGAGATTCTCTCTCGCCAAATTCCTGGCTTGCAATGCTCTAAACGTTGACGCTGACACAACTTGGCAATTGCCTATTAGGGTTTTAAATTTCAACCGCCTATTAGGGTTTTTAAATTTCAATGGCCTATTAGAGCTTCTCCAATAATTGTTCTGAAACACTAGGCCTTCAATATCACAAGAGATAGGAAACCTTTCTTCATTGCACCTTTATTCATTGGGGCCAACAGCATAATTGTTATATGCGGAAGCGTTCGAATATGAGTTTACATAATTGTTATCTGGAGCCAACAACATAATTATGGTACAGGTATAAACAACCATTACAGTCCCCTTTAGTTGGTAAAGTTTTGTGGTAAACTACAATAAACATCAGTCACTAATAATTTTCGACTTGGGCATTCAGCAGGAAGACGCAGTCTATAATATGATCGAATATGAGTTTACATAATTGTTATCTGGAGCCAACAACATAATTATGAGTTTCATAAGGAGCCATCGATGGAGAAAACAACATAATTGTTATCTGCGGAAGTGTTCGATATGAGTTTCGTGGATAAGGTCTCGGCTATCCGAGAAAATACCTATGGATCGCTGTCATTTGTGGAGTCACAGTAAGAGGTTCCCGCACCCAAGGAATCCCTATAGAAACTACTAGAATTCTCGTAGCGAAGGAAACAACCGTCATGATGAATCTTGTCTATGGTCTTGCAGACAAAGCTGGAAAAACGGATCTTGTCTATGGTCTTGCAGTGTGTCTGAGGTATTTAAGCTCTCGCCAGTGCTCAGAATGCTTCATGGAAGTGGCGACTAAATTAACAGCATCCTCTACCCAATCCTGTGGTGGACGAATTCATTGTGACAGTTGTTTCCTCCTCTATGAGAATTCTAGTTTCTATGGGGATTCAAACAATTGACCTATTATTGTCCCTCAACAAATGACAGTGATCCACAGGCATTTTCTCTGAGAGTTGAGGCTTTATCCACGCAACTCATGAGGAAGCATTGGAGGAACAACTTTGATTGCAGTGTTGTATTTTCTGTTCTGCCAACTTGGAGAGAAAAAACATGCTTGGCAGAGGATGATTCGGTGAAGTTTATCAGGTATATGAAGCGTGGATTTGATGGGTTTGCCCAACGTTGTGCATTGATTACAAATGAATTGTAATGAGTTTGATGAATCGCAGGGAAGACTTCCAGATTGGAAGGATGTTGTTCCCAAGATATTGAATGGAAGGAAGCCTACTGAAGCTGCAGAGGAGTTTCTTTCTGAAGTGAAGCTCCTAACTGGCGTCCCCCAACGTAATCTTTTTCGTTTACTGGGATGTTGCACGCAAGGGCACGGCCACTTGCTGGTTCACGAATTCATGTCAAATAACAGTCTTTACAAGCATTTGTTCGGTAGGTTGCTCTCATCCATACTCCTTGTATGTGTGTTGGTTAAATTACTTGTGTTGAGGCTTTGGAACACTATTGTTCTTATCCATAGGAGAGATAAGAAATCCTTTGAATTGGAAAATCTGTTTCAACATCGATTGCAGATTCTTTGTCTCCGCCTACTTGGCATGTTGCTCGTCTTAGTTTACATGCTGAACCCTTTGCATTCTAGAAAAACCCTGCTACACCGGAAAGCTTTTTTCTATGTACTATGTAGCCGTCCTGCAGTCGGGTTTGATTAACGTCTCTAACACTACTTTTTGGTTGTTTTTCAGCAATATTTTTCATTTGATTTTGATTGAAATTTGATGATGAATGGTTAGATCTTCAGATTTTATTAGCTAAGTCTGTATAATTAGAATGCTCCAGAAGTTTTTCAACAGGATGAGGGTCTGATTGCCATATTCCTTCCCACCTAGTTATCATCCACTAATCTCCCCTGTTTTTCCACATTATAGTGGGCACAACTAGAGACCTTGCATATCTACGTGAAGATTCCAAAGTTCACACAGAGATAACAAATGTGGGAATATACTTCCAGATGACAGATTTCACCCTAAAATCACAGATTTTGGGATGTCTAGGTTCTTCGCAAAAGGAGAAACCCATGTTTCTAAGAGGATCTTCTTTATTAATTGTTCTAAGAGGATCTTCATTTATTAATTGTTCTAAGAGGATCTTCTTTACAAGTTGTCGAATCCTGCAATTAATTTCTCTCTTCCACAAATTTGTTAGGAGGTAGAGACTACACTGCTCAGGAGTATGTCGTCCATGGGCTATTAACGGAAAAAGAATTTGTTAGGAGGTAGAGGCTACACTGCACCAGAGTATGTCGTCCATGGGCTATTAACGGAAAACGCTGACGTTTATAGTTATGTGATCGCAGAGTATGTCGTCCATGGGCTATTAACGGAAAAAGCTGACGTTTATAGTTATGTGATCGCAGAGTATGTCGTCCATGGGCTATTAACGGAAAAAGCTGACGTTTATAGCTATGTGATCGTGGTTCTTGAGATTGTGAGCGGGAGAAAGCGCATGGATGAAAGATTGTCGGCTCCTATGCAACTTCTTTTGTAATTGGTTTGTTTCTGTTTTAAGAATTGGTTTATTATATAAACCTTGAGAAATGGTTTGAAATATCATGTTTAAAATCAATAAGAATCATAAACATGTTCTTATATTGCCTTGGTTGGACCCTTTTATAGACATACTCAAGGGTCATGGTTCTAAAATCCTTAATAGTGAATAAATTTTTTAATAGTGAAAAAAAGGTTTTAATTCTAGATGAAAAGGGATTTCTTTTTCATGGTGTGACTAGGTCCCTGCAAAGGGGAATCAAGGATATAATCTTGATCTTTGTTTGCTCCAATCGTCACTTTCCCTCTAGGTATCCCATCCATGTTCATTACATTTTCTACTACAGGGTTAGAGTATCTGGAGATCAAATTCATCTTAGAGTTATAGTTAGTTTCTTTATTTTGTATGGGAAGAGAAGGAAAGATCGACTTACCGATTAACTTGGTCGACCTTCTATTGCACTTCTTGATGTATCCTAATAGGGCAAGTGAAATGGGAATCTTTCTCAGATGCCCACAATACCTCCTACATATAGTCTCTAGATCAACATTGCCTTCTGTGGCCATCTTTTGTTCCATGGATCTCTCAACTCACTTGCCCACAAAAGAATCCCAATACTCAAGGCCTATCCTATCCATAAGCCACAAACTACTACCCCCTATATTGGAATCTTCAGGAAACATAATTATAGGTCAAGAAGAGCCCCCAAGCCTATTCCAATCACAATTTGGAATTACATTACCAACCATGAAAATAAAAATGTTTCTTATCATAAACCTATCATGCTCATGACCTCATTGGAATCTTCAAAAAACATAATTATAGGTCAAGGAGAGCCCCCAAGCCTCTTTCAACCATAATTTGCAATTACATTACCAAAAATGAAAATAAAAATGTTTTTTATCATAAACCTGTCATTCTAGTGACCTCTTAGTCATTCCATCTACATGTACTTCCTTTGCATTATAGAAATGACATAAATCTCCACACAAGCTTGAGAAATGAACAAACATAATGGCGAGTAGGAGGGGAATTAGTTGCTATAACCCTCATTGAATTTCTAGTTGTTAACAAATGAACACTCATCCAATAAATTCCCAACTATATCTATAACCCATCATCATTCAATTAATTGAATGGTGATAAAATTCATTTTCATGGTCTTCCTTTCGAGGATGCCCAATTACCATGTTGATAAGGTGATGTGCTCCATATAATTTCCATTTTAAGATGGCTTTCATCACTCAATTAATTGAATGGTAATAAAATTCATTTTCATGGTCTTCCTTTCAAGGATGCCCAACTACCATGTTGATAAGGTGATGTGCTCCATATAATTTTCATAAATTTTCATTTTAGGATGGCTTTTTTTCAAAGATTCTCCATTATTTTTATATAAATACAAATTGTTAAAGAATGAAAGATAAATATATCCCTGTATTGAAAAGGGTGCCTAATAAAGTTATTAAAAATGAATATTTTTTCAATACTTTTAATTTATTAAAAAATTGAAATAAATATATATTTATGTAAAATAAAATTATTTGATATATATTTTTCAATATTTTTTATAAAATTAAAAAAAAAAAAAAAATTTAATATGTAATATTTAATCCATTTTAATAAATTTACTTTAAAAATTACCTTTTACAAGCACATGAATATTTGAAGATGCCAAAAACTTAGTGCAAAACGTGAAAAAACTACATTTTCATCAATAAAAGGAGGGAAAAAAACAAGAAACAAACACGTTAAATAGTTCAATTAAAAATTATTATAAAATTATTTGGTAGGAATGGATGGATTGCACCAACATGAAAAAGTAACTTGATTAAAGACGTTATTGATTTACATTTTCAATAGAGTTATTAGTCCTTGCCATGGGACTATAGCAATGAGTTTTCTTTTGATGTGATATTGATGTGTCATTAATTTGCTTTTTACCATAAATTTATGTATGCTATGTAATGTTTAACATAGGAAAACAAATATATAATTTTGGATATAATAAAAATATTTGTGCTTCTCATTTCTAATTGATTGATAGAATTGAAGTGTCATTGCTCCCTTCACGTCTTTCAATATATAGAATTAATAACATAATCAATGAATTTCACCAATCACCACATCTAAATATAAAAAGCTGTACTATGTATTTATTATTATGCATTATTATATTTATATTATATTTATTATCTAATATATTATTTATTATTATATGCATATTATATTTATTATATTTATAGTATATCTATTATATTTATTATATTTATATTATATTTATGAACATTATAGTTCCATTCAGCTTAGCTTAGGGTTCATTATACATTTTGAATAACAAACAACCCTCAATTATTATCTTTTGACAAAAAATATTCATTACTTATGCATTTAGTTATATTATCATAAACCTATCATTCTCATGACCTCTTAGTCATTCCATCTACATGTGCTCCCTTTGCATCATAGAAATGACATAAATCTCCACACAAGCTTGAGAAATGAACAAACATAATGGTAGGAGGGGAATTAGTTGTTATATCCCTCATTGAATTTCTAGTTGTTAACAAATGAACACCCATCCAATAAATTCTCAACTATATCTATAACACATCATCACTCAATTAATTGAATGGTGATAAAATTCATTTTCATGGTCTTCCTTTCAAGGATGCCCAATTACCATGTTGATAAGGTGATGTGCTCCATATAATTTTCATAAATTTTCATTTTAAGATGGTTTTCATCACTCAATTAATTGAATGGTGATAAAATTCATTTTCATGGTCTTTCTTTCAAAAATACCCAACTACCATGTTGATAAGTGATGTGTTCCATATAATTTTCATAAATTATCAATTTAAGATGACTTTTCTTTTCAAAAATTCTCCATTATTTTTATATAAATACAATTTGTTAAAGAATTGAAGATAAATATATAATATATATCTATATTGAAAAGGGTATTGAATAAAGTTATTAGAAATGAATATTTTTTTAATACTTTTAATTTAATAAAAAAATCAAAATAAATATCTATTTATATTTAAAAGATGTAAAATAAAATTATTTGATATATATTTTTCAATATTTTTTAAAAAATTCGATAAGATTTTTTTAATTTAATATGTAATATTTAATCCATTTTAATAAATTTATTTTAAAATTTACCTAAAAAAAAGCAAAAACACAAAACAAACACGTTAAATAGTTCATTTAAAATTTGTTATAAAATTATATTGTAGGAGTGAATGGATTACACGGACATGAAAAAGTAACTTGATTGAAAACGATATTGATTCATATTTTCAATAGAGTTATTGAACTTGAAAATGGAACCAAAATTTTCTCGTAAATTCACAAAATTCTATGCTATGGGGTATGTGCTGTAAAATTGGAGGCATGCCACGAAATTATAGTGGTAAGAAAGTCTCTAGGAAAACAACAACCAACAACGGATGCCAAATAATATCATTTTGTTCGAATCATAAAAGTAAGAAGAATGGTAACCTTTTAAAATCACATCAATAACGTATGTTACTAATGCTTATATAAACATATACATTTATTGAAAAGGATTGGAAAAACATTAATTGTTTTTAAAATAATAATAATATATATAAGAAAATTTGAAATTAAATTATTAAATTTATATTTATAAATAATATAAAAACAAAAATCAAAATTCTTCTACTTGTATTTTAATAGAATTTCTAATTCATTTTTCGATATAATGGCCATCTTAAAAAGTGGTGTGTTTCATAATAATGTGTCTTTCTAGTTTCTCAAAGGACACAAATCTTTAAGTTCCTAATTAGTTAATAGATTAAAATAAGTCACTTAGAGTTGTGTTTATAGCATTATGATAGTTATTTTTTACTTTGTCATTGTAAATCTTTATAAAAGAATTTTTGCATTTTTTTTAGCATAATGAAAATTAATAAGGATTTTTGCTAGTCATGTCTAATTCAACTTGAATTTATGGTAGGGTGTGAGTTTCATAGGATTATTTCACATGAGTTTGACGGGCTAAAGATCCACCTCTACAGCTTCGAGCATGCTTGCGTCGAGAACCGCGAGGCATTGAGGGACATAGAGAGAAGGAGTTAGACATGAGAAAGAGAATGAGAGTAGCGGAGGGAAGGAGGGAAACACAAAAGGTTGTAGAGTGCATACGAGGGGTCAAGTGAGGATGAAGCAAGGTTGAACAAGAGATGAGAAGAAAACTGGGCAGAAAGGAGAGAAATGTATATAAACGACTTGGGGGGAGTACCACCACGTGAGAGACAGGTTGTTGTTGGGTGATGCCATTACAAACCTTGAATGCAGAGGATTCCAGAAACTAAGAACCAGGATGAAGCAAATGAAGGTAGCGTGAGGTGAGTATGCATGCATACCAGGAAATGAAGTTGGAGGGTCGGTCAATAAGGTGATGTGATGTCGGTGGAGGGGTTGGGTAGACGTGGGGGCCATTGGGGTGCCAAGTGGGGGTGAGTCTCGAGGTACTTCCTTAACATTATGTACCTCCCTGTCACCCAATCCGGGTGCATCTAGAGCTATTTGTTACCCAAAATATCAAATCATAATTTGTTATAAAAATGAAATACAGTAGAATACAACTTCTATTATCATCACTAGTTACAAGTAAATATAAAACCATGTCATTGATGTCATTTATAATAAAATTTGTATTAATTGTTCATAAAATAAACTACACATATATTCTCAAAAAAAAAGAAGGAAAGCCCTAGGTATTCATGTATTATTCTTTAATTACCTTGGAAGACACTATACTAGTGCATAAAATGTGTAGGCATATAATACAAGGCCCAATTGTATCATATTGCATCTATAGAATTATGTTAAAAACACATAAGAAGCTACAACTTTGTGACCTCCCATATGGCATTAGAGAATCGCAAGGGTGGAGTAGTGATCAAGGATGCAAATTTTAACTGTGTTTAAGTGACAAATAATACAAGGGTGCCTCTTCTTTTTTTGAAGCAAGACATAGGTAGTGTCTTTCATTTTTGCATAGCATTCGTAGGAGAATGTTGGTGTAATGCGTAATCCTTCTATGTTTGTGGTGCATGACATTGTAGTGAAGCTGTGTTGCTTGGATGTTGAAGCGTTCAATACATATCTTACTACTTTCCACTTCAATAACATCAAAGCTAAAGACATGGCAAGGTCCCTTGGTATTGGTGAAGGTGCATAGATTAGTGTTCCAAAGTACTTTTAATTTCAATGTACATTCATTTAGGTATGTATTCAAAGATTTAATAGGAGTAAAGTTTGGGGTTGTTTTTTTATTGTTGTTTCCCATAATTACTTACATATTTGATCAATGTTGTGTCACCAATAATCTAAGATTTCAAAGTCTGCACTTGCATGTCATGAACTAATAAAACCCTACCAAAAAAATTGTAAAAACAATGTACAATTAGCACTTTAATGTATGTGATTTGGAATGAGATGTGGTAGAGGAAAAAACAAGAGAATAGTTCTATGCAATATAAGTAAATTTGATTAGTACAAAAAAAGTAACTTGAAGACATATTTTCTATTTTGGATAGATCTACAAATGGATTTGTTTAGTGATCCAACTTAAGGGTCCATTTTACACTTGAGACGATGTGAAATAAGCTTTACAATGTATTGCTTCCCTCAGATAGGAGTACAAAATAATGGTCTTCTAAGGTTGGTTTGAAGTCTAGAATTTATAGAATGGAGTTGGAAATAATCTCCCCATTTCCAATCCTTGTAATAGAGTTTTGTGTTAACATTTACACCATACCTTTAATATGTTGTTTAAGGATATACAAAGGGAACCGAACAACACATAAGAAAAACATTGTTGCATCAATGTATTAAGAAACTAAGATACTATGAGGAGGTGGTCAACCCTAATTTAGAAGATCAAAACTACCTCTCATTTTTTAGAAGTGCAAATCAGAAATTCAACATTACTAAAATAAGAACAAACTCCCACTAGCTACATAGTGAAACTGGGCGTTGGACAATTCCATGAGGAGGTGGTCAACCCTAATTTAGAAGATCAAAACTACCTCTCATTTTTTAGAAGTGCAAATCAGAAATTCAACATTACTAAAATAAGAACAAACTCCCACTAGCTACATAGTGAAACTGGGCGTTGGACAATTCCAAAAACACCCTGGGATGAAAGAATCTGCCATATTTGTGACACTAAGAGGGTTGAATATGAAAAACACTTTCTCTTATATTTCCCTCCCTAATCCATAAATAGATCCCAAATATAAATATCATTTTAAACAAATCGAAGTCATCTCTTACCTTAAGGTTGACAGTTAATCATCATCATCATCATCATCATCATCATCATCATGGATATGAATGGAATTCAAGAACAATACATGTGTGAGCAAAGTCAAAAATACATTTATTAAAGTGTCAATATATTTTTTGAAGTATGTATGTAACTATTTGAACAACAATAATTTATTAAATAGATGTGAAGAATTAAACAAGGTCTACAAATGACCTTATAGAGGAAAGATCAAAGAAAAACTTGAGTATATTTTAATCCTTAAAGAAAGAAATTTGTGTTTTGATAGTATGTTTAACTTTTGTATCATGTTAAGAATAATATGAATTTAAAAGTTTACATTGAGGATATACACATATAGAGGGCTATCCAAGCTAAGAATGTTTTTAAAGATGTATTTTAGAGCTCAAAAAATATATTTATTAAATTTATTTCTATACAAAATAATACATTTTTTTTAATATTAAAATTCAGATTATGGCTCAGTTTATTTATGGTGATCATTTCTGCTAGGAGGAGGGCGCCCCTGTTGAGAGGATTGACAGCTACCTGGTAGCAGATATTCTTAGAGGATTCGAGTTCTGACAGTTTCAGTGGAGAGGCAGCACAAGAGAGCACATTCCTGTGGAGGGATTTCTTCATTAGGTTACTGATGAGCTAGGGCGCTTCAGTTCAGTGCAGAGGGCAACAAAGGGAGAGGGCGCACCTTATGGCTCAGTTTATTTATGGTGATCATTTCTGCTAGGAGGAGGGCGCCCCTGTTGAGAGGATTGACAGCTACCTGGTAGCAGATATTCTTAGAGGATTCGAGTTCTGACAGTTTCAGTGGAGAGGCAGCACAAGAGAGCACATTCCTGTGGAGGGATTTCTTCATTAGGTTACTGATGAGCTAGGGCGCTTCAGTTCAGTGCAGAGGGCAACAAAGGGAGAGGGCGCACCATAGTTTGGGCACTTCTTTTTCTAGTTCTTGTGGCAAGTCTTGTGAGGAGATTGCTATGTATACAGGTTTCATTGTATTTCATTACTTGTTGTATCTCTTGCTTTGATCATCATTATATAGACATATATCCCAAACTGGTTTTCCCCGGGGGGGTGGTGGGTTTATCCAGGGTCATGTTGACCAAAAATACCTGTGTACAAAAATGCATGTGTTAGTCTTTTAGATCTGTTCATTTTCAGATGTAAAGATCTTTAGGTGTGTTGTACTTATTTTAGTATCCATGTGCTAACTTCTCGTTATTAAAACTACATGCTAGAGCACCTAAAATTGGAAGTGCAACCGTAACAAATCAACAAGAAGTTATTGGATTGTTGGCTGTCCTAAAACAACAACAAATACTTTATCAGACAGTTGAAACTTAGAGCCTAACTGTGGTCAAAGACAGACCCAGTAGGCAAGCTTGATAGGACCTGAAAATCTTCATGGTATCAGAGCTGAAATGACTGATTTTTTAGCAGTTTGGAAAACATATGTGTTGGCTGTCATATACATCTTCTTGGCGGAATTTTGTGGACATCCATTGAATCATTCAGTGGTTGTTAGAGAGCAGATTTTTGCAAAGGACAGTTGGGTAGTTTTTGACACTTATGGACAACCTCTTTTCACACCTGCGTGGACAGGAGTGAGGTTGTAGTTGACGACCTCTTTTCACACCTACTGACTAGGAGTGAGTTCGTGGATTCACTTGCCTCTTTTCACACCTGTGTTAATAGGAGTGAGACATTGTTCCTTTACATTGGGAGCATCAGAGTGAGCGCAGTGT
>CBVK0100300739.1:0-13010 GCA_900067695.1 Picea abies
TGCGTAGTGTAAGTCATTAATCTATGACCCATATCTATGAGTATTAGTCGCAACTGACCAATAATTCTCATGATTTGAATAGTCCACTTAGCACTCATTGCATCGGGTGATTCTCATAGATTAATGACTTACACTACGCAGTTAATCCCGAAAATGATATCTAATATGTTGCACTATGAAAGCCCCTCTATGCTTAAATGAACTCTTTGTTAGCCAAAAACCCAACCCTTACATATACACATGCATTCCCCTTATCTCCAATAGAGAATGACAATCATAACAACCTTACCAACTCACCCACAACCTCGACCATGACTAGTCGGGTTGTTACAAAAACAATTACAATCATTACTGAAAATCTTCGAGGATTTGGCATGCATGTGATCTCTTTAAGTCTTTATGTACAATACAAAACTAGTTGGGCACACAATAGATTACTGGTTGGCACAGATGTTGCATCTTGACACCTTACAATGCAAACTTTCAGATACAATTGCAGTGCTAACTTATAGCACACACACAACCTTGCCAAAACCTTAGGGTGCTAACACCTTTAATCAATTTCTTTGCAACAACACCCAATTCTTCCTCTACTAATATTGCATTCATGGGATCATAGCTAATATTATTGAAATCATACATAGATGAGCAATGGTAAAACTGATCACCCTCATAGGGAGTGTATTTAGATTCCGAATGAGTTGATCAAGAACACGAAAAGTGCCAATTGACTTCCTCCCATGGCCCTTCATCCTTCATTTTCAAATTTCAAGCACAAAGAAAGAAATATAAAACTCCAAAAATATCAAAGTATCATCATAAAACCACATGCTCGCGTATAGACTTAGATGTTGCACTACCAAGCATGCTTTTGACCACATAAGATATTTAATTTAGTTTCACTTAACAAACAAAAATCCATTAGATTTGTACGCTAAACGTAAATAGTAACGGAAAAGAATATCCGTCTCAAGAATATTCATCGTCATCTAGATATAATGGTCGTACGTGGCTATGCTGATTGTTTGTACTGTCACGGAGTGTTTAATAGTGAATATGACATAATTGGTTGCGTGTAACTTGCCTTTATTGAGGTTTACCTATAGTAATCTAGCGTGCCTACCCACACTTTGTTGTTGGGATTTTTTTTTATATTTTGTGTTGAGGTTGAGGCGGAATTAGGGGATGTAAAGTTTTGTTTTGATTTATTATTTTTTCAAAATTTTGATGATTTGTGTTGTTTTAAAATGGACCAAAATTTTTAAAGGCAAAGTTTCACTTTGATTTATATAATTTTAAAAATTTTGGATGATTTGTACTGTTTTAAAATGGGTCAAAATCTCCAAGAGCAAGATTCTGTTTTGATTTTTTCATTTTTTCAAAATTTTAATGATTTGTGTTGTTTTAAAAATGGGCCAAACCTCCCAAGGGCAAAGTTCCATAGTGAAAGTTCCTATCAATTAGGTGGAAACTATAACTTCCAACAAAATTCTCATTGGATTTGGGGAAGAATTTTAACGGACAAGAGGTTGAGTTTGTTGACTAATTAACTTCTTGACTAAACTAATGACAAACACAAAGAAGTTATGATTTACACTATTAAGGTAAGTAAGCAAAAAAGTAAACTAAAGCTTCAAGAGAAGAAAAAACATGTAGTTGACGCTTCTTGAAAGATCATTAAAAACTTGAAGTGGAAGAGCAAGAAGAGAAGAATTAACTCTACAAATTTTGCACACAAAATGAGAATAAAGTACCTTCCCTACTCTACAAGCAAATTAAAAACCTTTCTAGATCTACTTGAGTGATTGAATGGATGACAAAGCATGAGAAACAACATCAAATCAAAACAATGAAATCTGGGGGGAAGAAAGGAGACTCTATTATGAGTAGAAATAATACAACATTAGAGTCATACCGTGCTATGGTGAAATGGCCCCTTACGTCCTTTCTCCTTAGAGTTCATTCTTCTTAAGGCTCTCTCTAGTTCAATAGTCTTCAATGACTTTCTCTATATCCTCCACAAAAATAAGACAAATGGAAATAGAGAAAATGGAAATAAAAAAAACAATTTGGACATTACTTTGTAGAAAAAACTCTACCCAAAATCAATCCAAAATATATCAAACAATCCAAAAACCCAGATTTCTTAAACAATCCAAAAACCCATATTTCATACCCATGTGAAGAAAGCCCTCTTATAGACTTTCTTGTCCTTCCAGAACTTTTATATGTACAAAAGATCCACATTCTAGCACTGTCTTGCAATATCTACTCTTTAAGTATGCCTTAAAAGATCAAATGTGTCCCTATCATTTGAAGCATGCTCCCTGGTAAAGTTTGACCCATCAATAAAGATTGTGCATGTTCTACTTTATTATAGGTGCAATACACAATTTTCAAAGGGATAAGCACATGGGTCAATAAAACCAAGGAAATGGCATAACTTCACACTCAATAATTCCAACATAACTTAGAATTGTTTGGTACATGAGGAAGATGTGGGACCTATAAAAAAACGTAAAGTTTGTACACTAACATTGATTTGATGGAGAAAATAGTTGGAAGAATAGTAAAGACTTCTAGAAACATTCTCAAGATATGGATCCATGCATTTGGAATGTCATTGTAAATAATTCTAAGACATTATAGATGGAACACTTATAAAATGAAATGGATTGACTAAAAACATATTCCGAGTGAAATTTCAAATATACACTTTCACTGTTCTATGTTGAATTGAGACATTTTAAATTGGAATCCATCAATAAAGATGTAACCATAATGAGCACTATACCTCTAAAATGAGATCCTTGCACCTGACATATCTAGTGTTGCTTGCAAGTAATATTGCTTTGATCATGCAATGATGTAACATGGAAAATAATCATCCCAACATGAGTTAAGTTAATTTTCTTTATGGATAAAGTTACATAAATCCCTAGATGTGGAAAGGTGGTACCCACATTAGTTAATTTAATTTAATTTATGGATAAAGTTACATAAATCTTACATGGGGAAAGGTGGTACCTTTTTTTTTCAAAGGAAAATTTCCCGATTACATATATATACATATAATTTGTGCTCTCAACAAGAGAATTACAATTGCATCTGAGAAGAAAAGTATGATGAAATTTCTCCATTAGTGGTCTTTCAACCAACATGGGGAAAAAATTCATAATAGGAGGCATTGCGGAGAAATTTATACCGAAAAATTCTAGAGGAGTCCGTGAGAGGCGTCAATAGAAAGAGAAAGATGCAAGAGGCTATGATAAGAGAATAAGATCCAACTTTCATATCAAGAAAGTCTGTTGAGGACAATGGATTGTGATATGATCTTAGAGCAGAGATAGGGATAGGGGCAGGCCCTCATGGCCATCTATCCAAAGATTGTATGAGATGATTCCCACTTTTTTCTGGAGCGCTTCCTTTGAGAGATGGTCGACATATTTGTTGTACTCACGATGTGTATGGATGTAGCTGAGCTTCTTGAAAGTTGGCTGTAAAATTCTAATTCTATCTTTCCAAGCTAGTAGGGAGACAACTTGGAGGTCACCCTTGTTGATCAGCCACTCTATGACAATTCTGGAGTCCCCAACAACCTGGAGAACATCTATGTGGAGTCTAGAGGCCAAGATGAGTGTGGCCCAGGCACCCAAAATTTTTGCCCTGGTGTTGGTGCCCGGGCCACAATTGAAAGTCCATTTGTAAAAAATATTCTATGAGAGTTTTATTAATCATCCAGCTCCACTCAGACTTCCATTTGCAGTTGTTGCGCCATCAAACCAACTTGTAGGGATATCTTCAAGTGTTGGTTTATGTTTGTTGCATTATAATCTTGGTTTGTTGGCATGTGTGTTAATCCAGGAATTGTAGAGACCAAGAGCTTTGAAGGTTGTTGCATTTGTTGATGGGATCTTATTTTCAAAAATGGTTGAGTTTCTTTCCAACCAAACAGTTCAGCAAATAATTGGGGGAAGGTATAAGTGTTTTTGTTCATTTCGAGTCTATGATTCCAAGCAATCTGCAAGCTTGATCCCGTCCCAGGTGGAATGAAGTTTAAGAGCCAAGGCAATAATGTTCCAAACCTGTTTAAAGAAAAGACAATTGATGAAGAGATGGTTGATCAATTCTGAATTGAGGTGGCAATAGCTTGGGCCAGTCCATCCCTTGCTCAAGAGATTATCCCATGTATTTAATTTGTATTTTATCAGCATCCAAGTAAAAAAATTTACTCTAGGAGGTATGCACCAGGACCAAAACCGGTTTTTCCAGCCTCTGAGTTTTGTGAGCCAATGCTTATTTGAAATCGCTGCATATACATTTTGAGATGTGAGGTTTCCTGAGCGGTCGCCCCCCAACCAATGAAGGTGATCTTCTGTAGAGGTAAGATGAATGCCAAGCTATGTGAGAGCCAGGCAATAGACATTTCATTCGCGGGTTACATCAGCGGTGAAGCCAAGAGATGTGTTGGATATCTAGGAGTCAAGCAGAGCGTCCAATCTGCAGGAGTCTTGAATTTTAAAGAGGTATGAGATGTTCTTTGAATGCAGGTGTGATATTAGTTGTGGTGAGAGCATGACAGAGGCGTCCATCCCCATAATGCATTCATGACCAAGAACAATAGAGTGCCCCAAGCCTGGGCGTCAGCAAAGCCAAGTTGTGATTAGACTTTTAGCTTTCAATAAAATTTTCCAAAAAAGTGAGACCGTTTTGGAAGTATCTGTCTCCACTAAGAGCCAACTTATTGTGATCAGACTTTTAGCTTTCAGTAAAATTTTCCAAAAAAGTGAGACCGTTTTAGAAGTATCTATCTCCACTAAGAGCCAACTTTTGACTGTATACTGACAGAGTTATTTGTCTAAGATTACAATGTGCCAAATGCCCTTTACCCTATGTGGTGGACATACACCATATTACATGAAGTTGAGTTATTTGTCTAAGATTACAATGTGCCAAATGCCCTTTACCCTATGTGGTGGACATACACCATATTACATGAAGTATCAACTTCATTGTAAAAACAATGACACTCCATGTAAGAAGACTTGGTTGACGGTAGGTATAAGAAGGAAAAATTATAAAAAACTATATTCGAATCCCATCATTTTCTCTGATAAAACAAATAAATATAACCTTCCACTTCAAAAGTATCATTCACACTTTTCAAATTTGTTGTTATTACATTTAACATTATTTTTAATATTTGGGTTTTAATGTGATAACATTTTATATATATTGTATCATTATTGTGTTTTGTGGAATTCTTTGTATAAATTGTGGAATTCTTTGTATATTCCCTGGTGTTGGTGCCCGGGCCACAGTTGAAAGTCCATTTGTAAAAAATATTCTGCGAGAGTTTTATTAATCCTCCAGCTCCACTCAGAGATCCATTTGCGGTTGTTGTGCCAACAAACCAGCCTGTAGGGATATCTTCAAGTGTTGGTCTCTATTTGTTGCAGTATAATATTGGTTTGTTGGCATGTGTGTCAATCCAGGAATTGTTGAGACCAAGAGCTTTGAAGGCTACTGCATTTGTTGATGGGATCGTATTTTCAAAAATGGTTGAGTTTCTTTCCAACCAAACAATCCAACAAATAATTGGGGGAAGGTATATGTGTTTTTGTTCATTTCGAGTCCACGATTCAAAGCAATCTGTAAGTTTGATCCCGTCCCAGGTGGAATGAAGTTTAAGAGCCAAGGCAATAATGTTCCAAACCTGTTTAAAGAAAAGACAATTGATGAAGAGATGGTCGATCGATTCTGAATCGAGGTGGTAGAGGTGGCAATAGCTTGGGCCAGTCCATCCCTTTCTCAAGAGATTATCCCATGTATTTAATTTGTATTCTATCAGCAACCAAGTAAAAAACTTTACTTTGGGCGGTATGCACTAGGACCAAAACCGTTTTTTCGAGCCTCTGAGATTTGTGAGCCAATGCGTATTTGCCTATGTGTACTAGTGGTTTATTATTGTATTATTATGTCAATTTTCATTGCTGTACAATAATGAGGTAAGCTATTTTTTTTATTTAATCATCAAGAATGTGGTATAGTCTATGGGATTTGAAGGCATTTTATTATAGTTCTTTACTTTTGATATTTCAATGGGTTTCAATAGTTTTTTGGGGGTTTGAAGGCCACTTTAGTCCCCTTTCACATGATATTGTTATATATATATATATATTTTAATTTAAATATTTATGATAATTTAGTAAAAACATTTTAAATATATGTTTTGTGAATTGATAAAAAATTATTTGTTTTTAAAATATATCATATATTTTTTTAATTTATTTTTCTTTTGTTTTACAATTTATAATTAGTAATATTTTCTTGTGAAAATTACACCATTTTATGAAGAAAATTATATATACCCATGTATTTTAAAAGTCTTTCACCTCTGATTATTTAAAATTATATCAAAATATATATTAAAAAATATTTCTATATGAACTTATAAATATTTACCATATTTTTGAAGTGATTTATAAATGTTTACCACAATTTTTAAAGTGATTAATACACATTTTTTAAGTAACCTATTCAAATATATATTGATATTCAAATATATATTGATATTATAATGACCTAACTACATATTGATTTTAGTTGTTTGATGTTTCAATATCTAATTTATAGAGGAAACCTATTACACTCCCCTTTCATCTCACACTTCCACAAGCACCAATTTTTATTTAGGTATATTGATGCATCCCATTAAAATCTATGTTGACCTTATAATGTCGTTACTATGTACATTGACTTGCCAGTTATTTAATGTTTTGAGGCTTATATATAGCTTACTACCATTTCAGTGGTTTAATGTTTTAGGGGATGGAGGCAAGCTATTATAATACAACCTTTCATTTGGAATTGTCACGAGATACATTTTCTATATTACTATCTCGATGTAGTGTATATTGATGTTATGTTTGTCAAGTTGCACATTGATTTCCTAATGGTTTAGTGTTTTAGTTCCAAAGCAAATTTTTTAAATTTGAATCCAACTTCTATGTTTCTAGATGTAGCTATATCAAAGTCCATGGATAGTTTAGAGCATTAAGGTTTGTGATATGATGCTTTGCAGACTAATAAATAGATCATAGTTTATGAGTCTCACATTATTCATTAGTTTATTAATTCATATTTCATTTTTCTCTCTACTCTCACTCTATTTAGGAAAAATTATGTTATAGTCGTTCACTTGGGGTGACCTTTTGTATTGAACCATCCATGATCATTTCAAAATAAACAAGGGTTGCATGACAACGCAGTCCCTGCCGAGTTAGTTGGGAAATACATGTTGAACAATGAAACTTAATATAACTAAATGCACAAGTAATGGATATTTTTTGCCAAAAGATAATAATTGAGGGTTGTTTGTTAAGTGTTGAAACCTCCTTCGAGAATTTTAGATTAATTTTAAGAATGAATTATGTTTCAATTTTTTTAATGATTATAAATTTATAATTTATTTGATCTAAATATACTTTAAAAAGAGTCTAAGAATTCCCTGATGTTTTTCTTTTATATATTTTTTAAATTTGGAATTTATTTGAGATTAAATATTCTTAAAAAAAATATCTACGAAGACCATTTTGATTTTTCTGATGGATGTTTTAAAGTTAAAAATTGATTAAAATTAAATAAAACTTAAAATTTAATAATCTAATAAAAACGTTTTGGGGATTTTCAATTATTTTGGATAATATATTTTTATATAAATAAAAAATGTACTTTAGTAAAAAACAATTATGTTTTTGAAATAGTCTGGCTCAAAAATGGCATGGCGAGAAATGAAAATGAAGGGATTGAGTTATGCCAGGATACACCAATGTACTTGAGAATTTGGAGTGTCGGTAGAGAATATCAAACGACTACTTTTCGACTAAGATTTAGAACTGGACAGATGGATACACACTTGTTGATTTGCACAACACGTGTTCAGTTCCCACACGAGGATGTGCACAACTTAGACCGCAAACAATTTGTTCAGTGAAACAATGATCGTGAACGTGAACAATTCATGGTGATAGCAGAGCACAACTTCTGATATTTATTTTGGAGGAAGAGGAGAGGAACATTTGTACCAAGCACCCAACATCCTTGTCATGTCAAACTGACAAATTCATTAATTGTGTAATCAATTTTATATATTGAATGACATGAAGCCTGCAATAACACATCAAAGATATTAGCCAATTAAATTTTAAAAAAATATGTTTTTTTATTATTTAAAAAAATACATATATTAATTTTCTATGTTACACATTGAATATAACACATAAATTTAAAATCAACACTAAACTAATACAGAGTCAAAGGAAAACCCATTGCTATAGTCCCAGGCCTTTGGTAGGGACTAATAAAATGACACAATACTACTAAAGTGATTTTGATTAGGGAAGGGAGAACAGTAGTCGAGAGGGACTATAGTGGAGATAGAAGTTGTCTAGGTAGATCTCAATCTTGAATGAATTTAATTCTTGAAAAATTAGCTACCATAAATCATTCATAAAAGTGCCTTTATGTACAAGTCATTTTCATGTGATTGTCAAAAATATTAGTATTAAAATATTATTTATATATTTTTAAAAATATTTATCCCAAACACTAAGATTCTACAATTTGAAATAAAATTAATATTTTCAAATTTCAAATTCTCATTTTAAGTGCATCTATCATTTTCCAAGTTTAAATTGATATTTTCAATTTTTAAATACCATTCAATGTTCACCCATTGGTCCTTGGTTAAAAATGGTTTATTTTGGATACCTTGACCTTGTCATTTGAAGCATGCTCCCTGGTCAAGTTTGACCCATCAATAAAGATTGTGCATGTTCTACTTTATTACAGGTGAAATACACAATTTTCAAAGGGATAAGCACATGGGTCAATAAAACCAAGGAAATGGCATAACTTCACACTCAATAATTCCAACATAACTTAGAATTGTTTGGTACATGAGGAAGATGTGGGACCCATAAAAAAACGTAATGTTTGTACATTAGCATTGATTTGATCGAGATGATGGAGAAAATAGATGGAAGAATACTAAAGAATTTTAGAAACATTCTCAAGATATGGATCCATGCATTTGGAATGTTGGAATGTCAGTGTAAAGAATTCTAAAATGTTATAGATGGAACACTTATGAAATGAAATGGATTGACTAAAAACATATTTCGAGTGAAATTTCAAATATACACTTTCATTGTTCTATGTTGAATTGAGAAATTTTAAATTGGAATCCATCAATAAATATGTAACCATAGTGAGCAGTACACCTCTAAAATGAGATCATTGCACCTGACATCTCTAGTATTACTTGCAAGTAATATTGCTTTAAACATGCAATGACTTAACATGGAAAATAACCATCCCAAAATGAGTTAAATTAATTTTCTTTATGGATAAAGTTACATAAATCCCTAGGTGTGGAAAGGTGGCACCCACATGAGTTAATTTAATTTTATTTATCGATAAAGTTACATAAATCCTACATGGGGAAAGGTGGTACCTATGTGTACTAGTGGTTTATTATTGTATGATTATGTCAATTTTCATTGTTGTACAATAATGAGGTAAGCTATTTTTTTTATTTAATCATCAAGAATGTGGTATAGTCTATGGGATTTTAAGGCATTTTATTATAGTTCTTTACTTTTGATATTTCAACGAGTTTTAATAGTTTTTTTGGGGTTTGAAAGCCACTTTAGTCCCCTTTCACAGAATATTGTTATAATTGTTTTTAAAATTTATATATCTATGATAATTTAGTAAAAACGTTTTAAGTATATGTTTTGTGGATTGATAAAAATTTATTTGTTTTTAAAATATATCATATATTTTTTTAATTTATTTTTCTTTTGTTTTACAATTTATAATTAGTAATAATTTCTTGTGAAAATTACACCATTTTATCGAGAAAATTATATATATCCATATATTTTAAAAGTCTTTCACCTCTAATTACTTAGAATTATATCAAAATATATATTAAAAAATATTTCTATATGAACTTATAAATATTTACCATATTTTTAAAGTGATTTATAAATATTTAGCACATTTTTAAAGTGATCAATAAATATTTTTTAAAGTAACCTATTCAAATATATATTGATATTATAATGACCTAACTACATATCGATTTTAGTTTTTTGATGTTTCAATATCTAGAGGAAACCTATTACACTCCCCTTTCATCTCACACTTCCACAAACACCAATTTCTATTTAGGTATATTGATGCATCCCATTAAAATCTATGTTGGCCTTATAGTCTCATTGCTAGGCACATTGACTACCATTTCAATTCTTAAATGTTTTAGGGGATGGAGACAGGCTATTACAATACAACCTTTCATTTGGAGTTGTCATGAGATACATTTTCTATATTACTATCTCGATGTATTGTATATTGACGTTATGTTGGTCAAGTTGCACATTGATTTCCTAATGATTTAGTGTTTTAGTTCCAAAGCAATTTTTTTTAAATTTGAATCCAACTTCTATGTTTCTAGATGTAGCTATATCAAAGTCCATGGATAGTTTAGAGCATTAAGGTTTGCGATATGATGCTTTGTAGACTAATAAATATATCATAGTTTATGAGTCTCAGATTAATAAATGGATTATAGTTTATGAAGCTCACATTAATCATTATTTTATTAATTCATATTTCATTTTTCTTTATACGCTCATTCTATTTAGGCAAAATTATGCTATAATCTTTCACTTGGGGTGACCTTTTGTATTGAACCATCCATGATCATTTCAAAATAAATAAGATGACACAATACTACTAAAGTGAGCTTGATTAGGGAAGGGAGACCAGTAGTGGAGAGGGACTATAGTGGAGATAGAAGTTGTCTAGATAGAACTCAAACTTAATTCTTGAAAAATTAGTTACCATAAGTCATTCATAAAAGTGCCTTTATGTACAAGTCATTTTCATGTCATTGTAAAAAATATTAGTATTAAAATATTATTTATATATTTTTAAAAATAGTTATCCCAAAAATTAAGATTGTAATATATGAAATAAAATTAATATTTTCAAATTTCAAATTCCCATTTTAAGTCGCATCTATAATTTTCCAAGTTCAAATTGATATTTTCAATTTTTAAATACCATTCAATGTTCACCCATTGGTCCTTGGTTAAAATGGTTTATTTTAGATACCTTGACCATGTCATTTGAAGTATGCTCCCTGGTCAAGTTTGACCCATTAATAAAGATTGTGCATGTTCTACTTTATTATAGGTGCAATACACATTTTTCAAAGGGATAAGCACATGGTTCAATAAAAACAAGGAAATGGCATAACTTCACACAATAATTCCAACATAATCTAGAATTGTTTGGTACACGAGGAAGATGTGGGACCCATAAAAAACGTAAAGTTTGTACATTAACATTGATTTGATGGAGAAAATAGTTGGAAGAATACTAAAAACTTCTAGAAACATTCTCAAGATATGGATCCATGCATTTGGAATGTTGGAATGTCAGTGTAAAGAATTATACATTATAGATGGAACACTTCTGAAATGACTAAAAACATATTCCAAAACATACTCTCAAGATATGGATCCATGCATTTGGAATATCAGTGTAAAGAATTCTAAAACGTTATAGATGGAACACTTATGAAATGAAATGGATTGACTAAAAAACATATTCCAAAACATATTCCAAGTGAAATTTCAAATATACACTTTCATTGTTCTATGTTGAATTGAGAAATTTTAAATTGGAATCCATCAATAAAGATGTAACCATAATGAGCACTACACCTTTAAAATGTGATCCTTGCACTTGGCATCTCTAGTGTTGCTTGCAAGTAATATTGCTTTGATCCTGCAATGACTTAACATGGAAAATAACCATCCCAACACGAGTTAAGTTAATTTTCTTTATGAATAAAGTTACATAAATCCCTAGGTGTGGAAAGGTGGTACCCACATGAGTTAATTTAATTTTATTCATGGATAAAGTTACATAAATCCTACATGGGCAAAGGTGGTACCTATGTGTACTAGTGGTTTATTATTGTAAAATTATGCCAATTTTCATTGTTGTACAATAATGAGGTAAGTTATTTGTTTTATTTAACATCAATAATGTGGTATAGTCTATGGGATTTGAAGGCATTTTATTATAGTTCTTTACTTTCAATATTTCAATGGGTTTTAATAGTTTTTTTGGGGTTTGAAAGCCACTTTAGTTCCCTTTCACACGATATTGTTATAATTTTTTTTTTAAATTTAAATATTTGTGATAATTTAGTAAAAACGTTTTAAGTATATGTTTTGTGGATTGATAAAAAATTATTTGTTTTTAAAATATATCATATATATTTTTTAATTTATTTTTCTTTTGCTTTACAATTTATATTTAAGTATATGTTTTGTGGATTGATAAAAAATTATTTGTTTTTAAAATATATCATATATTTTTTTAATTTATTTTTCTTTTATTTTACAATTTATAATTAGTAATAATTTCTTGTAAAAATTTAATTAGTAATAATTTCTTGTAAAAATTACACCATTTTATCAAGAAAATTATATAAACTCATATATTTTAAAAGTATTTCACCTCTAATTATTTAGAATTCTATCAAAATATATATTAAAAAATATTTTAATATGAACTTATAAATATTTACCATATTTTTATTTTTAAAGTGATTTATAAATATTTACCACATTTTTAAAGTGATTAATAAATATTTTTTAAAGTAACCTATTCAAATATATATTGATATTATAATGACCTAACTACATATCGATTTTAGTTGTTTGATGTTTTAACATCTAGAGGAAACCTATTACACTCCCCTTTCATCTCACACTTCCACAAGCACTAATTTTTATTTAGGTATATTGATGCATCCCATTAAAATCTATGTTGGCTTTGTTAGCTCTCTGTAATTTGCCCAAGGCTATGAGGCAGTCATAGAGGCAACATCAAAATCACTTCGAGTCTTGGATCTAGCCCTCCAA
>CBVK0100300740.1:0-13009 GCA_900067695.1 Picea abies
AGAACTAAGATTAAACGCCCTACTTTCCTGTGCAGAAATAGTAAAATCTACTACTATGGATTCTTCCATCTGTGTTCATACTGTACATAACACAATATGTCATTTAATGCTTGCAGTTACTTGTTGTGTGCCTAATGTCTATGGTCGTTTAATGCTTGCAGTTACTTGTTGTGCACCTTATGTCTATGGTCGTTTAATGCTTGCAGTTACTTGTTGTGCGCCTTATGTATTCTTGTTGTGATCATCGTGGTTGTGTCTTGTTAGTCGTCGGGTGGTGACGTAGAGTCAAGTGTTTCTGTTTCCTTTTTACACGCATGCACAGACCTTAAACAAAAAAAAATTGCACCTGTTATCAGGGTTGTTGTCATAACGAGGAGGCTGTTACATATGGTATCAGAGCTGGTTCGACCCATGACTTGGGATTCGCTATGGATTTCGTTGACATGATTTAATTGATTATACTGTTGCTGATCGAGTTGATTGTGTGCATGCAGGTAATCATGGTTAGAGGACATCATGGAGGCAGACGACGGGGTGCTAGGGGTGGAGGAACGATGCCTCTAATGGCACCCACACCTGAGGGGTCTAAACCCCAGGGAAGTGAGTAGGTTCTCGGACAGGAGCAGATAGTAGTTGGAGACGTGGTCGGGATGATGAGATATTTTCAGTGCATGTCCGAGGCACTGATCAGCTGCTTAGACAGAGATGAGGCCAGGGCACCAACACCCACAGTGGTTCCACCGCGTGCACCGACCGTTACTGGTAGCATTCACCGTGAACTCGAGAAGGTTAAATTTATCAAGTTCTTTGGTGCCGTCGATGGCACCGCCACTGAGGCATGGTTGGGGAATATGGTGATGTGCTTCGCACTTTGTGATTATACCTCCAACATGAAGGTCCGCATGGTGGTCTTTCAACTGAAGGGGAGTTCTCTTCTATGGTGGAAGACGCTCCTGCCGAAGTTGAACATGGTCGTTGAGGACGTGTCATGGGAACTGTTCGAGGAACGGTTCCAAGAGAGGTACCTTTCAGAGGAATTCATTGAGCATCAGCTCAATGAGTTCAACGCATTACGACAGGGAGGTCATATGGTGCCCGAGTACGAGGCATGTTTCATGGAGCTGCTCCGGTATGCTCCACACCTTAACATAGAGAAACTCAAGGTCAACCGGTTCGTGTTTGGCCCTAACGACAGCCTGCATGAAAAGGTTATGATCTTGATGCCTCAAACCTTGCACGACGCTGTCCAAAAGGCCCTCATAGCAGAGGAGGAGCTTATCAGTGGGGGTCAGACCCAGACTCCAGCGAGACCAGCAGGGCAAGGTTCATCTGGTACACTACAACATTAGACCCCAGCGAGACATACACTGGGATATCATGGCTTCCATAGAGGATCCACTTTCACTACACCTCGATGACCGCCACCTCAGCAGCGGGCACCTTATTGGGGACCATAGCATCAGCAGCAGTGTCGCCCACAGCAACAACAGTTTAGGCTTGTTCAGTAGAAAAGACCTGGGTTCCAGGCCGGTGGGCCTTCATCTTCTACTTCAGGTACCAGGACTACTGGGCCGAAGAAGGGGTGTTGGATGTGCGGGGAGCCACACTACCAGTGCAACTGTCCTGTGGAGAGGACCAGAGCATCTGGATCAGCCAGACCCACTATAGTAGGAGATATGGGCAAGGCCCATCGGATGATAGGTACTATCACCAGGCAAAGCACCAGTCGACTGTGCTCGAGATGATAGGTACTATCGCTGACCAGACCCTTAGTATTTTGATAGACCCAGGCGCTACTGAGAGTTTCATTTCTGGTGCAGTGCTAAAAAGGATTAAGGTAAGGGAAGTTGAACAGGACAAGTTTAGCTTCATAGAGATGGCTTTAGGAGACAAGAAGAAGGCTGGAGGAAAGGTTACGGGCTATGCCCTTAACCTGGGAGAGTTTGTCACGAGGGTCAACTTGTACGTCATGATCTTAGGATCTTATGACGTCGTGATTGGTATGGATTGGTTGGAATCGCATGAGGCAATACTCAACTGTAAGATGAAACGGTTGATCTTGGTTGATGATGAAGGACAGAGACATGTGATTGTAGGATGAAACTAGGGAGTATCCCTAAGGTTCGTCTCTTCCTTACAATTATAGAAGAGTATGCGTAAGGGGTGCAAGATTTATGCAATCCTTGCACTAAACGAGAAGGGAGTAGCGAAAGGTCTAAAACACCTTCCGGTGGTGAGAGAGTTTGCGGACGTGTTCCCAGAGGAGTTACCGGGGATGCCACCGGAGAGGGAATTGGAGTTTACCATAGACCTAAAACTGGGGACCGAACCGATAGCAAGAACGCCTTATCGGATGTCGACCCCGGAGTTGCAAGAGTTGAAAATGAAACTAAAGGAGTTGTTGGACCTGGGACTGACATGCTCTGGTGTGTCACCATGGGGTGCACGAATTATTTTCATACGAAAGAAGGACAAATCATGGAGGCTTTCCATTGACTACCATCAACTAAACAAGGCTACGATCAAGAATCAGTATCCCTTACCAAGAATGGATGACCTTTTCGATCAAATGAAGGGTGCGACGGTGTTCTCCAAGATTGATTTGCGATTAGGGTATCACTAGTTACAGATCAAGGAGGATGACATCCCTAATACCACCTTTAAGATGATATTTGGACATTACAAGTTTACTATTTTACCGTTTGGACTGACAAACGCCCCAGGGGTATTCATGAGTTTGATGAACGGGGTGTTCCGCGAGTACTTGGAAAAGTTCGTCCAAGTATTCATTGATGATATCTTGATCTACTCTCGGACGACGGAGGAGCATGACGAGCACTTGTGCTTGGTACTACAGTGTCTACGAGAGCACAAATTGTATGGGAAGTTGTCCAAATGCTCTTTTTATCAATCAAGGATTCACTACTTAGGGCATGTCATCTCCGGCGAAGGTATCACCATGGATCCAACCAAGGTTGAGGCTATTATGGAATGGCCTGCATCAACGAATGTCACAGAAGTGCATAGTTTTATGGGTTTAACAGTATACTATTGACGGTTTGTCGAGGGATTTTCGAAGATAGCAAATCTGATCATGGAATTGCAGAAGAAAAACAAGAAGCTTGTTTGGACCGAGAAATGCACGAAAGAATTTCGAAGGCTTAAAGAGTTGTTTACCACAACGCCAATACTAAAGGTCCTTGACATGGATGCAGACTTCTTGGTATGCACTAACACGTCCAAGGAAGGTTTAGGTAGAGTCTTGATGCAAAACGGACGAGTGATTGCTTACATTTCGAGGAAACTAAGAAGGCATGAGGAGAACTATACGACACACGATTTGGAGTTATTAGCCATCGTATATACCTGAAAGGTTTGGAGACACTACCTTGTTGGACGAAAATTTGAATTAAGGACTGATCATTGTGGACTACAACACATTTTTATGCAAAGCGAACTAAACGTGCGACAACAACGTTGGTCGGAATTGCTTAGCGAGTACGACTTTGAGATTACTTACATAAAGGGAATAGCGAACTGAGTGGCTGATGCTTTGAGTCAGAGACCATGCATCTTCTTGGTGTTGCCTCTTCAGATGAACTTACATGAGAAAATTCTCACTTTACAGTGTGATGACAAGTGGTACATAGAGGTCGAGGGTTTTTTTGGACAAAACACAATGATGGTACCATGATATGAGGGATTTTCTTTTGATAGTGATGGGTTATTGAGGTTTAGAGGTCAGATTTATGTACTACCAAATGACAAGTTGAGGATGTTGATCCCGAGCGAGGCTCATAGAGAAGTTTACATGGCTCACCCAGGAGTCATGAAGATGAGGGAAGACCTTAAACCCTTATTCTTATGGAAGGGAATGAAGGTCGACATAGTCAACTTTATGGCTAGATGTCTAGAGTGTCAGCAGCTAAAGGCTGAACATAGACACTCGATAGGATTTCTTCAACCACATGCCATTCCGGAATCAAAATGGGAAGTTATTTCGATGAATTTTATTGTTGGATTTCCACTGATGGCAAGGAGACACGAATCGATTTTTGTAGTAATAGACACTCTGATGAAGACTGCTCACTTTATTCCTGTGCATACGACGTATCAAGCACCCGACATAGCGAGAGTTTTCATTAGTGATATTGTGAGGTTGCATGGTGTGCCTAAGAAGATTATATCCGATCAAGGATCGGGGTTTACTGGATGATTTTGGATGAGTTTCCAAGAGGCCTTGGGAACCCGACTTAATTTTAGTACTGTGTATCACTGAGAGACTGACGAAAAAACCGAACGAACCAACCAAACCTTGGAAGACATGTTGCACATGTACGTGATGGACCAACAAAAGCATTAGGAGGAATTCTTGCCTCTAGTAGAGTTCGCTTACAACAACAGTTACCAAAGCACCATTAAGATGGTGCCTTTTGAGTTTCTTTATGGGTGACCGTGTCGGACACCCTTGAGTTGGGATTGTCTTGAGGATAGGGTCCTGGTGGGACCAGAAGCGATCCAAGAAATGGAAGAGAAAATGAAAACCATAAGACAAAGGATTAAGAAGCGCAGGATCGACATAAGAGTTATGTCGATGTGCACTGAGTCGACCGTAGTTACGAGGTCGGCGATTGAGTCTTCTTGCAGGTTAAGCTGCATAATAGTTTGATCAAGTTTGGAAAGGGAGCTAAACTCTCTCCTAGGTTCATGGGACCTTTCAAGATTGTGGAGAGAAAAGGGCTCGTGGCCTATCAACTAGCCTTGCCTGATTCTTTGAGACGTATGCATGATGTTTTTCATGTACCTGTTTTGAGACATTATATTAGTGATCCTACACACGTGATTGACATGAGTTCCTTTCAGGTATCAGACGAGGGATTGCTCAAGGCTAAGCCAGTACACATCTTAGATCATCATGTTCGACAGTTACGATGTAGAATGGTAGATCAGGTCAAGGTCCAGTGGGATAGTTATAGTCCACACTCGACAACCTGGGAGGATGCATATGATATGCGCCAGCAGTTCCCATTTTTGTTTGATAGATAGACTCATGATACTGTGGTACTTTTATTTCGGCATTTATAATGAGAAACTTTGGGACGAAGTTTAGACCAATAGGGGGTGTATGTAACATCTCGCTCTAGCGCACTGAGAAAACTTATTCTTTGAGGACACTTGCTCGCAAGTGATCTGGACTTTTATGATGTTAAAACATTTATCCTTGATTATGATGCGTTATGATAGATGACATGATGTTTTACTGCTTTGACGTAGACAGGTGCTATTGACTCAGTTTTATTGAGTGTGCAGGGTTTTGGACCTTGAGGATGCAGAGGCATCGATGGAACCCCTTGGACTCTGGATTGAGTCAGGGAGTGTGCTATTTGGGTTGATTTATTTACTATGATATTTCATTGATTTGATGATATGATGTTGACATGTTCTGACATGATTGTTGATGATGCAGGCTGACGATAGCTTGCCGACCAGACTCACATATGGAGTAAAGGGGCCACACACGATTTCTAGAGAGGTTGAGGGAGAGGGGTGGACAAAAAACCTACCACAACCTACTATCACTCCCGTCGTGGCTCAAACTGTAGGTTAACGATTAACTAGTTCAAGAGAATCCACGATGCCGTGAGGGAAGACTGTGAAAGTCTCTCATGATGATTCTAAGGGGCGCGCAATAAGGTGGGGGCCTTATTCCTTAGAGCCCTTAGTCTCCCACAAGTTCACCTGGTGGAGTGTTGACTCTAGGGGTTATAGATGTCTACCAATCAGTCAAGTTGGCGAGTGGCACCCTTGGAGCACATGGTGCATCCTAAAGGGCACGTCGTGCGAAAGAAACACAAGTTGGTGAGTCGCACCCTTGGAGCACGTGGTGCATCCTGAAGGGCACGTCATGCAAAAGAAACATAAGTTGACGTGTGGTACCCTTGGAGCACTTGGTGCGTCCTAAAGGGCACGTCACATTGATGTTGATGAAGGAACAAACCTAGATGGCCCTAAGACATTTAACACATTAAGAAATTCTTAAGCTACTTCCCTAATTAAATTTCGCCTAGTTCAGAATCTACGTCCTAAGTCTAAAACTTCTTAGGGTAAAATTTTGTCTAACCTTAAAAACAGACCCTATAAAAATAAAAATAAAAATTTAAACAAAAAAAACCCCTTAGGTAATAGTTTTAGTCTTCATAAAATTTTGGGGTAAAATGAAGAGAGTAATAATTTAATTAAAAATCCGTGGTTTTAAATTGTAAAGAAGAAACAAATTATTTAACTTGTGGAAGTATAAAAATATTTTAAATTAATAATAAAGGGAAAAGAGTAAATAGCACAACTGCCATTTTGGCTCTAATAAAAAGGGGAAAGAAGGGGATAATTAAAATTAGGAAACTAAGGATTGGAGGAAACATAATAAAGAAAAGTTGGGAACTTATGGTAAAAAGCGAGGTCAACATAGTAAGGAATCTGCAATTAAGATCTTTCTAATTTGAGCTAATTTAGTAACTTCATTTTTAGGGAAATTATTTAAAACATGTAAGGGGATCTAGGAACACCTAGGAGGAAATTTAGGAGCAACTCTAGGTGGGTGAGGGAAATGAGAAAATTAATAATTTAAAGAAAATAATTATTGGAGGAAAAGGGGGGATGGATGACACTTGTGCGAAGGAGAATATTTAGAATATTTTTATTTAAACTTAATTTAAAAGTGATTTAGGGAAAGTGTGAGGTTTGGACAACTCTATAAAAGAAAGGGAAGATGAGGAAGAAAGGGATCGGTTGTTAGTGTAACGTTACGCTGTCAGATTTGTGACTTGACTGATTACTTGTGAGGAGTTGGATTTTTCTCAGCTCGGATAGGAGTGGTAGCTCGGCCTTGCGAGGTGAGCTAGGAAGCTAGACGTTCCATATGGATAGTGTGTGGCCCCTTTGCGGCTCGGGGGGCTAAGGGGGAAGCAGAGTACCCCTAGAAATTGGCTGGGAGGTACCGGTGTAGTCTCAACGGTCGGCGAGCGAGAGAGGCATGAAGCAGGAGTGACACATAGCGCGTGGTCATCATTCAAGGTGGGAGTTAAGGAAATGGTATGGTTCTCATTTGTAGAGTAGATTGCATTGAAACTTATGTTGAGATCTGAAATCGATTGCAATGATCATGATGAACAGAAGTAAAGGGGTTTTTCCCTTGCATTTGTATTAGGCTGGATGGATGATTATAGCCCTATGATTTATGCTTCGAATGCGAATTTACTTACTATAATTTACATCTAATGTGAGTGAGAGATAGAGAAAGTTTTACATTCTGTAAATTATACCCAAATTATAATTTATATATATATATATTGGTTACTGTAATTTATGCTGATTTCCTATCTAATCCAATCTCAGTGATAGAGAAACTTTTATTTCAATAGACAACAGTTGGGATAGGGAATTTTAACACTGCGACCCCTTCCCCGAACGTTTACCCTCTTCATTGATGATGGAACCCTGCACCTTCCTTCATATGCCTTCCTGGTAATTTTTTAAACCTGTGCTTGATGTTTTAACTCTGTGAGTTTCTCTTATGTTTTTTTTTCCACCTGCGTTTTACCTACTCCCACCAATTTTACAGAGTTACTTGCCATATTTTCTCTACGTTGCCCACCTCGGTATGTATCTCATTTCCTTGTGTGGCTCTGTGATGGACACTGGATTACTCTCTTCTACCCTGCATGTCGGCGAATCCTTTGCTGGTAACACCGTGTCATTTATCTAGACTACCACGTCCCCAAATCTGGACAACGCTATGTGTTAACTACAGACAACGAAATTTGCTACCATGAACCTTAGATGCCATGTATTCCAGGTGTCATGTATTGATATCAATCCTTTGGAGCTTATTTCTGTATTTTGATAGCTATTTTGTTCTTGCGATGTTGATTGATTCTGGATTTCCAGACCGCGATTCACCCCTTTACTCACAGCTAATTTTCATGCTCATCTCGCTGCTGTGTCGGTATCTATTTTGGGTGGATGATTTGTGGCTCTGTACCCCATATTTTCAGCACAAATCCTTGGAATATCACCCCCACGACCTTTGGACGAACTCTCCCCACTTCCATGGCTGTGTTTCCATTTTTTTTTCCTCCATACATTAGTGTTTGCGTTCATGTGTTGTCAAAGGGTGAATGTAGTTGGCAAATTTTCTAATCCCTAACTCTGGTTAATTCTTTTAAAAGTCGTGTTTCAATGCTTATTTATTGTGCTTTAAATCCCTTGAGACTAGCGGCTAATGCACTGGTGTATCAGTTGATTGTGGCCTGTTAATACTTTAGTGGTTTTGATTATTTTTTTTATCCATAAGCCTTCCATTTAGTGCCCTGATATGGTCGCTGAACCAGTAGAAGCAAGATAAACTTTAGCAAAAGTACCACCTAGCTATAGGCTATAAAAATAAAAATAAAAATAAAATTAGATTCTTGCATTCGGCCAGGTGTTCCCATTTGGTGACAGAGCTCTATAACTGTATTGAAGGCCGATCTATTCTCCCTGAAAAATGGTTTGGAAACCCTTCAGTTTCGCCCCTTCTAGCATGTTCAATTAATAACCTATCGCCCTATATATTTGGAAGAAATAACAAAAACAAATTTCATTTATATTTTTACCTCGGCAAGAGCGTGAGGTATGGCGGTGAAGGGATTTTACATGACACGGCCAAGAAAACCTTCTGAGTTGATTTCTAGATTAGAGAGTTGCCTCAGCGATAGTTGTCAACAGATTTTTGAGGCCTGACATGCAGCCTCAGCCGCCAGTTGTCTCGTTGCAAATTTTTGCTTTACTTGGCATAAGTGGATGGGCCGTTAGCTTTCTTTGTCTTTGATAATTTATAGGGTGTACTATTTTCATTCTATGGTATCCATTATTGTAGTGATAAGGTAATAAATAAATCATAATGGTGATTGTTATTAATAACATAAATGTTTTTGTGATTGTAAAGGTCTTGTACTAGAATATGATAATTGGTGTTATGTAATTATAAGTCCCTTGTTTTAGTTTGTCCTTACCACATAAAACCTAATGTAATTTTAGGGTTATATAGAAGTAATGTCATTGTTACTCTAACGCAATTTCATCATAACAATAAGGGTAAGGGCTTTGCTATCTTAGTGGAATATTACTAAAACTTTATTGTTTTGGGATAACATAAATTGTTACCGTAATATGTAAAGGTAGTATGACTGTAAATTTTATGGTTAATGTAGTATGTAAGGGTAACATCATGGGAATATATTGTTTATGAAATATGTAAGAGAAATGTTTTTTCAATATAATACAGAGCATAACATTAGTGTTAGATAACTTAGAGAAGGAAATGTCAAGGTTATTTTAGTGAAATATTATTGTAATTTTATGGTATATGTAACATATAGGATGTATTGAGATTGTTAATTAATTTCAGGGTTAGTACTATAATTGGAATTGTCCAAACTCAGAGTGGTATGATATTAGACTTTTTGATCTGATAAAGATAGTCGCTCTGCATATAAGTCTCTGTGTGTGATTATTTTCTGTGTAAAGAATCTAGTGTCGTATCAAGAGTTTCAGGCCCTATAAAGGCAGGGTTTCCACTCTTGCAACACACCTCTAAGGTCATATCAATTGTCTCAGGCTCTTTAAAGGAAGAGTTCCCACCACATCGACCTCCTGACAGAGATTACTAGTTTCTGCCTGAGCAGTAGGCCAGGAGCCTATCTGACCTTCTCTCTCTCCGGAGCAGAGAACTAAGATTAAGCGCCCTGCTTTCATGTGCATAAATAGTAAAATCTACTACTATGGATTCTTCCATCTGTGTTCGTACTATGCATAACATAGTATGTCGTTTAATGCTTGTAGTTACTTGTTGTGCACCTTATGTCTATGTTCATTTAATGCTTGCAGTTACTTGTTGTGCGCCTTATGTCTATGGTTGTTTTATGCTTGTAGTTACTTGTTGTGCGCCTTATGTCTATGGTTGTTTAATGCTTGTAGTTACTTGTTGTGTGCCTTATGTCTTCTTGTTGTGATCATCATGGTTGTGTCTTGTTAGTCGTCGGGTGGCGACGTAGATTCAAGTGTGTTTGTTTCCTTTTTACACGCGTGCACACACCTTAAACAAAAAAAAATTGCACCTGTTATCAGAGTTGTTGTCGTATCGAGGAGGCTGTTACACTACATCTACTTCAGGGTGGTTGGACATGGCAAGGATAGGTGGTTGTAGCCACCTTTTGGTTGTAGCTAGATAACATAGGGGCTTCTAGCCTCCTTCTAGTTGTAGCCAGAGAATTGGGGAGTTGGAGCTGCCCTCAAGTTATAGCCTAAGAAAATAGGGGGTTGGAGCCTCCTTCTAGTTGCAGCTGGAAAAAAAAGGAAGTTTGTGCTTCCAATGAATGTAATTCTTCAAGACATATAAGAAAAAACATTATGTGGTCTTCTCCCACTTCGGGTTTCCACGTAAAAAACTGGTGTACTGTGTATGTGTATGATTGTTCATTTGTTCATTTCTCATTTTTGGATGATAATTCTGCATTGATATAACTCTTCGATTATTTGGTTTAAAAGGGACTATAATTTCTCTATTACTGATTCACCCCCCCTGCCCCCCTTCTCAGTAATACAACAATAACTTATTTTCTATCATGTCCCTATCATGAACAAATTGAAACTCAATGTAAGACATCTAAATAAATATGTTATGGATAATCAAGCCAACGGATTCCCCCATGCAACCAACTTAGTGGAAACCTAACACAACAAGAAATTGGTGTACTCCATCCAAAGTGGGGAATATAAAAAAAAGACATAATGTTGGATTTATGAATTCTTCACACCCATGATTTCAACTCAATAGTCTCATTCCCATTGGATAATGTTTCTACATTGGCATAAAATTCAAACTAGAAGCCAAGAAACTATGTAGCATTTTGTATATTAAAATAACAAAAGACCACTATACTAACTTTCTTGAGCTATGGCTCAATAATGTTTAATGATGCAGTGGGTGAGGATTTCTTATTTCTCTTCAAAGCTTCAAAAGTACATAAGAAAAATGTCAAATGGATTACAAGCTGATCTAGTTGTGCTCTTCTAGATCCTAAGAACCCAACACAATTAATGGCACTGAAAGCGAATGAACGAAGATCCCAAAAATGGCCTGCAAAGTTTCTCTCCTCAATAGCTTCCCTACACAAAAATGGCTTTGACTAACAAATTCCTCAACATTTCTCATTTTTTGAACCTCTCTTAGGATGTCAAGAACCTATGGTTTATATAGGATTGAATTTGGCAATAACCTCCCAACTTCCCCCCAAGATATGGCCTCAAAACGGGCTACAGATCCTCCAAAAGTGGACTAAATTTCCCAAAACATGCTAAAAAATCAATAAAAATAATACTATAAAGTTGAAAACCCGAAATTAGATGCATAACAGGGTGCAACCCCCTTTTTCCGAGGCCATGTGCATATGGGAATTACCATATGGCCCTAGGCCAAGTGCTTGGTGCTCTGGCCCCTTAATTATTGATCCTGGTCATATGATGTGGCCATGTGTCTTGGCCTTACCCTTCCATGTGCCTATAATAGTTAAGCCCCTCGGACTCGTGGTCCCTGGTCAAGCGGGGCTATCCCACATCAACGAGGGCTTAGCCCAAAACTGCGGCCCAAACCAACACTTAACCCATTTTCACTACCATTTGGTTAAGACCCACCAGTCGCCCACATGGTTAGCACGAGGAGTTAGGTTGTTGGTGCCCCAAGAGGTCTCGGGTTGGATTCCCCCAAAGGTGGAAAAAAAAAACCTTTTACCTAGCCAACCATGGGAAAATATGGGGTGCCACATGGCACCCTGTGATTGGTCCATGTGTCACCCTGAGATTGGCCCATATTGTTGATGCAACCACCCAGTTAGTTCCCCAATCAACGTGTCGCATCACTGCCACATCAACCTGTTGTACTACCATGTCTCAATATGTACTACCATGTCATCCATCGTAAAGTAAAGTCACCTACCACATGCCACTTCCACATCATCCTACCATACGCCCAACTATCATCCATACGACCACATGTCCACCTGTCATTGGGACATGTCACTATACAGACTGCCACGTATCATCCATATAATGACACGTGTCAAATACGTACAGTGCCAACTCAACCCGAAAGTGACAAAAATGAGTGACATGTGTCACCTTTTGGTGATGCCACATCATCATGATTCCATGAAGAAATCATCCCGATGCATGCTGACATCACCTGTCATACCTGCTCACATCAGCATTGAATTTGACCAATTTGACTTTTTGCCTGTCTGGGATTTCTGTCAGAACATGATAACTTTCGCATATAGTGTATGTTTGAGGAAAACATTATATGGCCGAAATCAACGTGATGAGACGAATGCAATAGAATTGGTTTTGTCCCATTCCAAGAACTTTTATTTTTAGGCCTTCCTAGACCCATTTTGGTTCGTGGATCCATTTTGGATCACGCCTCCCCACTAAGGCATTTTGGTCCTCCAAAAGTATACAAACCAGTCATCAAGTGCGGGATATGCCACCCCACTTGTTCTCTATCTTTAAACTCTATCATGTTCACCTGTCTCATCAAGATCAATTGCAAAACAACCATAACAAACGATAACATATTGTTAGCCACTTGTACTTTTTCACATCTTAATGAAGCCACTATCATCCATTTTGACAACATTAGCAATGATAACATTAGAAATATGACTGCAAATGAGATAATATGTTTGTATTACTGATCCAGGTGGATATCGGTGGCCACCCACCTTTTCCAAATGGCTCAAAACAGTTTTCTGGTCATTTTGGGAATTTACTATTTTTAGCAGGTTTTATCTTCCGGGGCCATTTTGAGGGTCCAAATGAAGGTTTTTCGAGATCGAGGTTCTCAGTGATAGTTGAAGGAATAATTGAGCCCCCAAAATGAATCTCCTCGACGATACCTTTCCAACGAGCTATCACA
>CBVK0100300741.1:0-13009 GCA_900067695.1 Picea abies
AAGATGTTCATGTTTTCATTATATGGTGATGCACGTCAGTGGTATTTTTCTTTACCTCCTTCCAGCATTTCATCATTGAAAGATTTTCACAAAGCCTTCACTAAGCACTGTAAAAGGTATTTTTCAGATGAGTTTGCATTTGATAATTGCTGTGACGAATATGAATTACATTGTAAACTTGAAGATGTAAATCTAGAAAGAGCTTCCCCTCATAATATGTCACAACCCGTAAATGATCTTCAAGATATTGTGTTTTCCCATCAAAATGAACTACAAATGGATTATAAAGAAATTGAACGCTCTCTTTCCATCCTTAAGTCTGATTGTTATGAATTGGAAGAGATGGTTTCTTTATCCACACAAAGAGATGATCAAAGATGTCTTCATAAAGATCAGATTGCCTCCTTTCAAAACTATGAATATGTTAAGCAGGCTGACGTATCTGTAGAAGACAGTCTCAAACCTGCAATAGATAGAAAGGACAACTTTCAGTCTTTTGATTGCAGCACACATGATAAGCAGATTGAAAGTCCAACAATTGAAAGTATTGGAGCAACAATAGATGTTGAGGGTAGCCCACATCTTCCAGACTTGCAGAAAAACACAGATTGCAGCAGAAATTTGCAGGAAGGGAAGCAAAATGGTTTAGATCAGAAATTCAGTTCATATGTTTCTCCAGCAGAGATCCCGCAGCCTGCATTCAACAACTTGATTAGTAAAGGTAGTTCTCAGCATCTCTTCAATTTACAGTTTGAGCAGCAGTTCAAAAAGGTATTTCTTTCTGACATTTATGACCCCGTTGATAACTATTTCCAATCAATGAGCAGCAAGTGTGTTAAAGCATTTTGGTCAGAAGAAGATTGTCCTTATCATCTGTTCCCACTTCTTTTTTGTATGATATGGTCTTCATTACTTTTGGGGTCAAGATCTATCATAATGACTGAAAATCAGTTTCTGACATGGCTTCATTGGAAGCATGCTTTCACTTGATCAATCTGTCTTACTGGTTAGAGTAGGAATAGATAAAGCAATAAGTTCACGACACGAACAATTAGATCTTTTAGTTTTTCATAAATAAGCAAAATAAGGTTGCTTGTGCCTTAGAGAACCTAGCAAGCACTTAATCATTTGCTGCTGCGATTATTGAGGTGGGTATTGAAGCAGACCTGAAAGCCATCTTACACTTGGATCGTGAACATGATGAACTCAACAATGTGGAATTAGAGCACATACCTGCAAAAAGGGAAGAAATATGGTCAGCCATGGGTGCAGCTTCTCGACTATTAGTTGAGCTTCTTGGTTTGAGGGCCTCTGTTATTCCATAGAATGTAGACACCTTGTCCATATACTACGTGGTCTTCTCAAATCTAATATTCTCCTCAATATGAAAGACTGGGTTGCTATTTTCCTTTTGGAATTAGGTTTGGTTGGTATGGCATCAAATGATTCACATATGAATTTTCCTATTAAATCTCAAAATAGTTTTACGTAATATCATTCCAAAGCTGGTTGAGGAAACAGGGGTATGCATTTGGATGACCCTGTCTTGGATTTCGACAGAGAAAAGCTGTTGGTCTTTTACTCATGGAAAACCATATTCCGAGGATCCCTTTATAAGAGACTTTGGCAACATTTCCGGTCTTGATCTAAGACAATCCATTTGTTGGAGTGCTTGGCACAGAACTTAAGGAGGGAGAACCAGACCTGTAAAAAGACTGGAATATTGTCAAGGCAGCCAAAGCTTCTCAGTATCAATGAAGTAAGGAAATTTTTTGAGCTTCTGAAGTTTGGTTGAAGTTACAACTTTTGGTGGCTTAGGCGAACATTTCAACTGTTCATTAGCTACCAAAAGGCAGAGATTTCGGCAGATTAACGTCTTCAAACTTTGTCTCTTCAACAACCAAAAGCACAAAAACAGGGCAGTTAATGAATTTGAGATCTGGTTATTAAAGCATACTTTATGAGATACTACTTTTCCTTGTACATATTAAAAAATAAGAAGAGCATACAAGAACTGAAGCCTATGCAGACATGGGATCATCTTTTGAATCATCTGAGCGTTATGGAAGGACCTTGGTTGAGGACAATGTAATTAAAACTTTCAAACATGGAGGAGTGGAACCATACCAGGAAGCGCAAAATACTCAGTATCAGGTTACCTGCTTATTGTACTTTGTAGAACCTTCTTCATTCTGCAAAGTTTGATTCGGCTGTATTACTGTTGCCCAATGGAACTGAGATAACATCTATTAATTGACCTCCTTCACGAAGATTAATGGAAATAAATTTTGTTTTTGCTTCATCCAAGATCTATTTTTAATGGCCAGTTTCTACAAGGACAGTTAAAATTTTTAAGAGGAGGAGTATGCGTTTGCACAAAGGGCTATGGGACAGTAAGGGAGTTGCTCGAGAGAGTTTACAGGATTCAAACAAGATTGTTTGAAATGATTCCTGTTGAACAGAGGTTGCTCAAAAGCCAGAGAGGTTGAAGTTTACAAGGCTGAGAGCCTCGTCAAACCATTGAAAGTGTACTTTATTTTCCACGAAAAGTCTACTGAAATGAAAAGGTATTGAAGCTGAAGAGAAGGGGTTGGGAAGAACCCTCTTTGCGCGACTTGCAGACTTGTATGGAAATGAAATAATGGCCATGATTACGGTTCAATATCGTATGCACCAGCTTCGAATGGATTAGTCATCACAGGAGCTATATGATAGCAAGAGTAAAGCACATGCAAGCGTTGCTGCTTATACTCTATATGGTTTTGATGGTGTGCAGAAGACATCTTCCACAGGCGAATGAATGCAGCTGTAACACGCACACGTACACAATGTTGCATTATTTGCGATACAGAAACAGTAAACAGTGACAAATTCCTGAACGCCGTGTAGAGTATTTTGAGAAGCATGCTGAGTTACACTTGTATGGATGCTGTGAATCAAATACAGTATTAAACATAATGCTGCCAGGTGTATCTTCAATCCAGTTGTTAAAATTTTGATCCCGTGATTTCCTCATGAAATCACAGACAGAAGTTCCATATCCCGATACACATGGGATTTTGTTCCGCAAAATAAAACAAAAATATATATATCGCAACATTTATCTCCAGATTGTTTCACAGGAGTATTCGACAACTGGAACAAGCTAGAAAAGGTTTTCTACATGAAGGGATATCGACGGATTTGATTGATTAATCGCTCCAATTGATCCATATTTTCTTCTATATTTGTGGACTGGAGAAACAGAGGAATAATTGCAGCCAATAGCTCGCTTTGTGATTGAGGAATATTTGCTTGATGTGCTGCTATACATGAATGGCTGCCGGAAGGAATTTTCTGTATACATGGTTGGCTTACCAGTCTCATTTCGGTATGAATATCTTATGGGAGAAACAATATTCTCTCAGCTGTTTTTGCTCCCTCAGCTGCCTTTCAAAATAAATTATTACACAGTGGTGATTATTGATCTTTGCAAGGCTCTTCCTGGAGTTTTTTCTGCAGTAGTAGCTGGAGCTGTGCGTGCACTTTTTGACCAAGTTGTCCTTCATACGATGGGGAGATTTCTACCTGTTGTTTTAATTTTCTACCTGTCTCTATTCAAAAATACTGAGTTGCTACTACATGCAAAATGTTGACACATTTATTTTGTTTCGATCTGCTGTCCCTATATTTGTTGACATAGATGAAAGTCTGTACTTGAAGCAACATTGGCCTTCTGCTAAAACTCGGTGCTCACTAGCTATTATTTTTGGAGGTGGCGTGATTTATGTTGCCACTGATTATCAATTTACAGTAATGGCATATAGTTGGGCCTTGGCATACTTGGTAAGTATGTAAATAGACCTTGTCTATATAAAGCATGCAGTCATGACAACTGGGTTGAATACTTGGGGCTTAGTGCTATACAACAACCTGTAAGCTTTTCTTCCTTTCCCATTGGAGCTACTTATCATGGGTGAATTGAAGAAGTTGGAGCAAGATAGCTCACATGAGTTTGATTGGTATTCATTAGGAGTATTGCTTCCAGTTGGGCTTTCCTGTTTATTTGGATTGTCAATTTCATTTTTTTGGATTTTCCTGTCGCAAGGTTATATTTGTAACAGGTTTTACTGGTTTAGGCAATGTGAACAAGCTTTTGACGGTGGTAATAAATCTTGTCATATGGGATAATCATGCAACATTTATAGGAACAATTGGGCTGTTAATTTGCATGCTTGGAGGAATTTTTCTTTTTTATCAATAGTCAGTGGCTAAGCCTCCACCCATTGCTTCTGAGCCTGCCACAAATGATGATGAGGAACAACTTTTAGAGTTACCATCCTTAGAATTGAAGGTCTTTGGAAATGAGGTGATTCCAACAGACCCTAAGTAACATTGTTTTCAGGTCATAAAAGGGAAGGAATATTTTTCAGGTCATAAAAGGGAAGGAATATTTTTCTTGGAAGAGTAATTTCTTGGTGAGTCAAATTTCAATTTGTAAGATGACCATTTAGACTTGTACTTTTCAATGTACAAGTATGGACTTGGTTTATTTTCAGCTTATGCTGAAATATTGGTGAATGATAATATTTGGTGTCCTTGCCTCCCTAGTTAGGGACTTTGTATTCATTCAAAAAATGTTTTCTTATCACTTAAGGACGTTTTACAAAGGAGGACAGTCACGCCTAAGTCCAGAAACAGAGAGAAGGGGGCCTCTTCCAAGAAGCTGTGAAGTCATTTACAAACATGCAGGTAAGCAAAATTTCGATATTTTGATTTTTCAAATACTTCTATTTTTCGGTGGTTTAGGCGAGCCCTTCAGTGCTCATTAACCACCAAAAAGAAGTGCTTTCGGTGGATAAGGTGCTTAAATCCAAATACTGTTAACCACAGAAAGCTGTTTTCAACCAGAATATTCAAAATTTTGCCCAGATTCGAGATATTCAAGTTGGAATGATATGAAATCTTTTGGAATAAGATGATTATGAATTATCAAATCAAGTCTAAACACTATTCTTGAAAGAGAAAGTCAAAAAGAAGTTTTTTGACTATATTTGATCATTTTTTAAAAGGGAAAAATAGCAGAGGATCTAAAAATGATTTGTACTTGAAGTCGTTGCTGTTTTGATACACGATCCAGAAAAGGTTTACAGAGGCAGGGTTGCAACCGGCAACACTCTCTGTTGGTGGCTTCACAGTTTGAGTTTTTATTACTACTGCAAACTTATCGGTGGCTTCTTTATGATCGTCCACCCAATCCAGTGGATTTTTGGTTCACTGTAGTCCTTGATCCTGCTTTCATACCTTATGAAAATGCTAGTGGTGCTGTAGCTTGGTTTCCTCATCATGTTTTTGGAAGGCTGAAATATGCAATTGGTGAAAATCCTCATTTTTCTCCTATCCATGGAAGATAGTCATGGTGTATGTGCCTGTTGACCTCATACTGAAAATTGGAAGTAGATCCTAGTATTTTATATCAGTTGGGGACTTTACTTTTGGGAGATCATCCAGAGTCAAAAGTGCATGTACTTGAGGTGTGTGGCTGTTTGCTTTCACTTGCATTTCATGGAGACCTTCTGCGTGAGAGAATTACTGCTAACAAAGTCTTCTAAATGATCCTGGAAATGATTGGCTCTTCAAAGGAGGACATCCAAAGGACCCTAAGACTTTCACAGATTGGATGAAGGCAACTCATGTCAATGTTTGCTGACATTGAACCATTCCACAAAGTTGCAAAAGGCGCATCAACTTTGGCAGGGCTGAATATATATAGACAACTACATCTGTGCATTGTTTTGATCCTCCTTTTGCATATGTAACTTTTCTTGCAGGTCTTTTCAAGGAAGAAGATTTACACTTGAAGGATGTCTACTATTCTAAGCTGAAGGATTTTATGGGAAACTGCTGCAATAGAGTACAAGACTGTTTGCACGTATTGACCATATAATGAGAAACATGAGAAGTGAAGCCTGAGTAGCTTCACATGTTAGGGAAATAAAATAGAATAAATCAATCGGTCACCAAGAAAATTAAGTGCAGAACAGAGCAGAGGGATATTCTTTTTGCATAGGTAATTGAGATTCATCAAGTTTTGATTTTTGGGTAAGTTTATGTTTTCGGTGGTTTAGGCGAGCCTGTGTGTGTGATCATTAACCACCGAAAGGGGATGAATGACTCCATGGACCAATACTAAAGGCACAAGGTCTTATAGGTTCTTGAACACCTCACAGGGAGATATCCATCCCAGTTGGAGCCAAATGTTAACTCTAAAAAACGCACCAGCATTTTTGAAGGAAATATGCTTAATCTTGTAGGGAAATTTTGAATAGCTTCCCTAGCTCCAAATAAAAATCTTATTGTACCATTGGAAATCTTACGATCTGTGTATGTCGATCGACTATTGGAACGTGCAAAACGGATATTTTATGGCTGAGAAAATTGATTTTTCCCAAAGGCAGTTTTTTCTGAAAATTCTGACTTTCGGTGGTTAAATTACCTAGGAAATGTTCCAGTCAACCACCGAAAGTCTGTTTTTCCAGAATTCGAATAATTTTTTGCACAGATCAGGGATTTTTGATATGAAAAGGTTTGGGACCTTTTCCAATGCATGTCACATGAATTATCAAGTCCAGCACAACAGTTATTTTTGACATATTATGAGGAAATAAGATATTTCAAAGGATATGGACAATTTATGTTGAACAGAAAATCAAGACATTCTGCCACCTCAGCAAATTTGAATTTTTCCTTTTGGAAGAGTCACTAGTCAGCCTTGGGAGGCTATGCTTCACTTCACCAACAGTCAACAAGAGAAAGAGATCATGAAATCTGGGATTGACCTCATTCTTGGGGATTATCCCACATATTTGGCAACTGAATTTTGACTTGCTATTTTTAGATGATTTGATCCATGTTTTCAGGATCTGAAAACTAGTTGAAAAGGCTATAAAGCCTAGGAACTCAGTTTGATAAAGGGTTCAATTTTGGATAGAGTAATTGGCTATTGTACTCAAACTTTTATGCTAATACAGATCACAGGTTCCTTTCAATTTTGATTGTCATCTTTCCATCTTTTCTTCTGCATTATTATCTGTGTTGTCAAGCTTTGAATGGCTGTTATCCCATTGTTTAGCTCATAGCCTGATAATAAGTCTCTTGATTGTCTCTTAGACCCTACAATGTACTGGTTTGGTTATAATCTCTTCTTCACCCACTTTAAAGCTATTTGCTGATTAATCAATCTTTGAGAGCACTGTCTATTTTTTTATCATTTTCATGTTTGAATGCCATGAGCTATATTGAGTTGTCCCATTGATCCACATTCACAAAATACAAAAAAAATTCATTTCTTAAGTTACCAAGCACCTCTGGTCTGCAACCACAGAGGGTTTCTTGGAGTGATAACAACATTGAAGTGGCATTATCTGCAGGTAGTGAGTTAGGCAACTAAATAGCATGGTTTAGCTTTTATTATAGACAACATTTAATATCTTTTAGACAACTATTGACAACGATGTTGTAGGTTTTGTGTAGCGCCTTAAAGAATAAGTATTGTTTAGCATTTTGTGCGTGAATGTCAGCGTATTGATGTCCTTGAAGGCTTTTAACACAACTTATTCGACATAGTCTTGACCAAATCTTTTTTCTTGTCACCTTAAGACTCGAGAGCATCATAGTATTTAATGATCTTAATTTATGTCGTATCTGGCTTGACTTCAGAGATAAAATTCTTGTGAGCGAGGTCCTTGTATTTTAATTAAATACTATGTCTTGGAAGGAGACCCATTTTAATACATCTGATTATGTATTGGTGTGTTACTTGGGCCTTATTGCCTTTTACATAGTGCACTTGTGCATCTCTATCACCAAGCCAAAGTAGTGGCTTTTGGTGCACATTGTAAATAACTGTGATTACTTCTGGTTATAGTAAAGAGGCATCTTGATGTATTTGTGATTACAATTATGAGGCACCATTTGTCTATTTTATTTTGTTGGATGGGGAATGGTTGGAAGCTATCCCTCTTCTCATTCAAATGGTAGGAAATTGTTTAAGTTTCCAATAGCCATTGTTTGTTGCGCATGGAATTTAACGTGTTGTATGGTTGTTAGTCGTCAGTTTCCCTTGTGTCTTGTTGACTTGTCGATTGGGTGCTTGGGATTTTCGTCAGCTAGTTGACTTTTAAATTCGGTCTCCTACTGCGTCAATTTTTTCTGGGTATTGATTTAGAAGCAACGTGTTGCGCCCTTGTTACTGTCATGCCTATCTCCATGTGACAGCGTGATTCTTGATGAGGGATCATTGTGTGCTCTTATGGATAGAGGCGAATGATAACCTAGCTGGAGTCTTGTGCTTCCCGATGTGGGCATTGTTCGTTGCAATCGGTGTTGATACTCAGTTTTGTAACACCTTAACACGTTTGGTTTGCACGCCGTAGAGGTTTTATAGTTACTAGTCATCAAACCGTTGCATCTAGATTGTGGATGATGTCCCTTATCTTGTAGGAATTTTCATGTTTGTGTCGGGCGAGTAGTCATTTTTATCTGTCTTGATTTTCGTCTGTTTCGCCCAGTTGCTTGAGGTGCTAGTGTGTCGAGTCATTGTGGGTGGTTTCCTGACCTGCGTGCATGATGTTAGTCGCCAGGTTGTATGGCTGACTGTTTTCGTTGTTGCCTTCTTTCCTAAAAGCAAAAAAAAATTTCACTTTTCGCTTCTCTCGAAGTTGTACGATTGGGGTGTTACATATGGTATCAGAGTGGGTTCAACCCTACGACTGTGGATCGCCATGATTTCCACTGTAGTAAACACATGAGTATTAACCCTTGCGTTAATTAAAAAACCTTAACATGTCCATGTGGTGAATGCATTTTGAGGATGCCTTAGAGGTTTGAAACATGGTGGCGTGGAAGGAGGTGCGACACCTCCAAAAGTTCCCGCACCCTCGGAGTCAAACCCCCAAGGGGAAGAACAAGTCCTTGGGATGGATTCGCTTGTTATAAGAGTTGATGATGGTCTGAAAATGCCCTTCTAGGTAATGTCAAAGGCCCTTGATTCACCATCGGTACTAAGATGAGGCAAGGGAACCTGTACCCCTGAGGTTCCACAACGGACCCTAGCTAGTACCATTAACATCCATCGAGAACTCAAGAGAGTTGAGTTCTTGAGTCCATGAGTATCATGGATGGCTATGTCGTTGAGGCATGGTTGTAGAGAAAGGTGTTGTGCTTCATGCTTCCCAATTACAAACTCCATCATTAAGGTCCGCATGGTGGTATTTCAATTGAAGGGGAGAGCTCTTCTATGGTGGAAGATGCTCCTGCCACATTTGAACATGGCCATTGATGACGTGTCATGGGAATTGTTCGAGGAACGGTTCCAGGAGAAGTATATTTTCGAGGAATTAGTTGAGCATCAGCTCAACGAGTTCGACGCCTTGCGACAAGGCAGTTGCACGGTGCTCTTGTAGGAGGCCCGTCTTGGAGCTGCATCGGTATGCTCCGCACCAAATTACCCAAAAACTTAAGGTCAAAAATTTTGAGTTTGGCCTTATTGTTAGAATTCAGCTTCTACTTCGTGTACTAGGAGTACTGGACCGAAGAAGGGGTGTTGGACATGTGGGAGACACACTACCAGTGCGACTGTCCAGTGGAGAGGACAAGAGCATCTGTATTAGCCAGACCCACTATCGTGGGAGATTTAGGCAAGGCCCATCGGATTCATGCAGTTGTGAATAACTTTTAGGCAGAGCACCAGTCGACTGTGCTCGAGACGTCAGGTACCTTCGCTGACTAGACCCTTAGTATTTTGGTAGATCTCGGTGCTACCAAGAGTTTCATTTCTGGTGCAGTGCTAAAAAGGATTAAGGTAAAGGCAATCAAACATGATGTGTTTAGCTTTGTAGAGATGGCTTCTGGAGCTAAACAGAAGGTGGGAGGAAAGATTATGGGCTGTACCCTTAACCTCAGAGAGTTTGTCACCAGGGCCAACCTATACGTCATGATATTAGGATCTTATGACGTCGTGATCGGTATGGACTGGTTGGAATCGCATGAGGCAGTACTCAACTGTAAGACGAAACGATTGAGCTTGTTCAATGATGAGGGATAGAGATGCATGATTGTAGGTCGGAATCAGGGAGTTTCCTTGAGGTTTATCTCTTCCTTACAGATATGGAAAATCTTGCGCAAGGGATGCAAGCTTTATGCAATCCTTGCGTTAAATGAAAAAGGAGTAGCGAAAGGTCTAGAACACCTACCAGTGGTGAGAGAGCTTGCAGACGTCTTTTCGGAGGAGTTACCTAGAATGCCGTAGGAGAGGGAATTGGAGTTTACTATAGACCTAAAACTGGGGATTGAACCAATAGCTAGAACACCTTATTGGATGTCAACCTCGGAGTTACAGGAGTTGAGAATGCAACTGAAGGAGTTGCTGGACCCGAGACTTATACGTCCAAGTGTGTCACCAGGGGGCGTGCTTGTTATTTTCATACAAATGAAGGATGGGTCTTGGAGACTCTGCATTGACTACCATCAATTAAACAAGGAAATGATCAAGAATCAATATCCCCTGCCAAGGATTGCTGATCTATTCGATTAGATGAAGGGTGTGACTATGTTTTCCAAGATCGAATTGAGATTAGGGTATCACCAGTTATGAATAAAGGAGGATGACGTACATAATACCACCTTTAAGATGAGGTTTGGTCATTACGAGTTTAATGTTTTACTGTTTGGACTGACAAATGCCCCAGGGGTATTTATGAGTTTGATGAATGGGGTGTTCTGCGAGTACTTGGACAAGTTCGTCAAAGTATTCATTGATGATATTTTTATTTACTCTCGGGCAATGAAGGAACATGACGAGCACAAGCGCTTGGTACTACAGTGTCTGCGAGAGCATAAAGTGTACGAGAAGTTGTCCAAATGCTTGTTTTATCAATCGAGGATTCACTACTTAGGGCATGTCATCTCTGGCGAAGGTATCACTGTGGATCCAACAAAGGTCAAGGATATTATGGAATGGCCTGCACCGACGAATGTCTCAGAAGTGCGTAGCTTCATGGGTTTAGCGGGATACTATCGACGATTCCTTGAGGGATTTTTGAAGATAGCAAATCCAATCACGAAATTGCAGAAGAAGAAAAAGAAGTTTGTTTGGACCGAGAAATGCGCGGAAGCATTTCAGAGGCTCAAAGAGCTGTTGAAAAAAACACCGATAATAAGGTCCTTGACATGGATGTCAACTTCTTGGTATGCACTGACGTATCCAAGGAATGCTTAGGTGGAGTCTTGATGCAAGACCGTTGAGTAATCAATTACATCTCAAGGAAACTGAGAAGGCATGAGGAGAACTATGCAATGCATGATTTGGATTTGTTAGCAATTGTTTATGCCCTGAAGGTTTGGAGACACTACCTTGTTGGACGAAAATTTGAACTAAATATGGACCCCTATGGACTACAACACATCTTTACGCAAAGTGACCTAAATGAGCAACAACGATGTTGGTCGGAATTTCTTAGCGAGTATGATTTCAATATTTCTTACATAAAAGGAACAATGAACCGAGTGGTAGATGCATTGAGTCGAAGACCTCGCATCTTTTCAGTGTTGACTCTTCAGACAAATCTACATGAAAATATTATAACTTTACAGTGCGACGATGACTGATACAAAGAGGTCGAGAATTTTATCGGACAAAATACAATGATGGTACCAAGATTTGAAGGATTCACATTTGATGACGATGGATTATTGAGGTTTAAAAATCAGATTTACGTACTACCAAACGACGAGTTGAGGAGTTTGATCCTAAACAACGCTTATAGAGCAGTGTACATGGCCCACCCAGGAGTCACAAAGATGAGGGCGGACCTTAAACCCTTATTCTTTTGGAAGGGAATGAAGGCAGACATAGTCAACTATGTGGCTAGATGTATAGAATTTCATCAGATAAAGGATGAACATAGACATCTAGTAGGATTAATACAGCGACACGCTATTGCAGAATTGAAATGGGAAGTTATTTCGATAGATTTCATTGTTGGATTTCCACTGACGATAAGGATACATGACTCAATATTTGTGGTAGTGGACACTCTGATGAATAGTGCTCATTTATTCCTGTGCGTACGACATATCAGGCACCTGACATAACTAGATTTTTGATTAGTGAGATTGGGAGGCTGCATGGTGTACCTAAGAGGATTATATCCGATCAAGGATCGATGTTTACTAGACGATTTTGGACTATTTTCCAAGAGTCCTCAGAAACCCAACTTAAATTTAGTACTGTGTATCACTCAGAGACTGATGAGTAGACCAAACGAAGGAACCAGACCTTGGAAGACATGTTGTGCATGTACGTGATGGACCAATAGAAGCATTGGGAAGAATTCTTGCCACTGGAAGAATTTGCTTATAACAACAGTTACCAAAGCGCCATTAAGATGACGCCTTTCGAGTTTCTTTATGGGTGACCGTGTCAGAAACCTTTGAATTGGGATTGGCTTGAGGATAGGGTCCTAGTGGGACTGGAAGCGATCCAAGAAATGGAAGATTAAATGAAAACTATAAGACAAAGGATCAAGGAAGCACATGATCGGCAGAAGAGTTATATCAATGTGCATCGTTTCGACCGTAGTTACGATGTGCGATCAAGTTTTTTTGCTGCTGAAACCGCTTAAGAGTTCGATCAAGTTTGGAAAAGGGGCTAAACTATCTCTTAGGTTCATGGGATCCAATGAGATTGTGGAAAAGATAGGCCTGTGGCCTAATGAATATCCTTGCATGATTCTTGAGGCGTATGCCCGATGTCTTTCATGTCTCTGTTCGAGACATTATGATTAGTGATCTTACACATGCTTTGACTCTAGCACCTTGCAGGTGTCAGATGAGGGGGCGCTCATGTCTGAGCCGATCCACATCCTAGATCATCACATTCGACAGCTACGACGTTGAACAATAGATGAGGTCAAGGTATAGTGTTAAGGTCCTAACTCGCACATAGGTAGATTAATGTATTCGGATGTAA
>CBVK0100300742.1:0-13009 GCA_900067695.1 Picea abies
GGGTGTCTTGTCTTTTTCTTCAGCCTTGTATTGTAGGTCTTTGTAATATCTTTGAGCTATTGGATGATATATCAGGGTTTTTATGCATATGTCTGATAATACTAATGATGAGACATGATTAACATTGCTATGATCCCGATGACTAATGAGCCCATGGAGGGCAAAGTTTTTGATGTGCAGGACCATGCCCGACGGACAGGTACCACGTGGACTGGTACACATGGGGAGATGATTAGTTAGGACCTCCATGGGGCTGAAGAGCCCATCAGATGGTTACTGAGACCCCATCAGGGGAAGAGACAGGACAATGCTTGATTGAGCTTTTGCACCTGAGAAGAAGAAGGACGTTCCATCAGGGACACTTTGGCTGAGCCCAGCCTAGGGGGGTTGACCCACTTCCAGTGGAACGTTTCCCTTTGATGGCCCATGACGTCACCTAGGAGCCATTGACGTCACCCTGAGTGTGTGACAGTTGGACAGGGAAGCTGGCACGTGTGGCATGGTTGGAAGGCCCAAAGAGGGCCAACATTTTGTCATTTTGTGCTACATTTGCCCTAAAAAGGGGATAATCTCTTCCTCAGTAGGTCTTGATTTCTTGCTTATGCTCAGTTAGGGTCTTGATTTGACAATTTAATGTAAAAATAGTATAATTTTGGTTTGTAGCCTTGTCGGCTATTTTTAATGACCTAAATTTAATTAAAGGTCATGATACAGTATATATTGAGGAGTTTTTCCCTCATTTTGACAGAACACAAAGCTCACTCTCTTGTGAGATCTAATTTTTTGCACCCTTGTTGGGGTATCTCATCTTTTAAGTGAGGCGCACTTGTTGAAGGAAGGATTTTCTTGGCATTTTTGGTGTTTCTCTTGAAGGAAGGTTTACAACTAGGGTTTGCAATGCTATTTCTTCATGATATGTAAGTGTTTTTTCTGTAAAACTTCTTAATTGAATGGTTGTAGGCTTATATTCTTGCATTTATTTATAAAATTTGTTGATTAAACACCCTAGGTGACAGCACACAAGTAGGTCCTTGTTTCATGTCCCCTAAAAGAGAAATATTCAGCCATTGAAGAAGGAAGGAAGAGCCTAGCCATTGATACACTCTTATTGCTTCTTCCCTTGTGCTAGTTGTGCCTTTTAAGAGTCAAGAAGGAGGAGACGTCCCAAGCCTAGGTTAACTACACCTAGGGTTGTCCTGCTTCTAGGGTTTGGTGATAGGGCCTTGCCTTTGCAACACTCTCCCTCACCTCACTCTCTTGTCTTGACTTGTCTTTTATGCTAGCCGTTTTGCCAAGTTTGACCTAAGGAAGGAGAAAAGAGCACGAGGCCTTGCTTAAGCAACGCCGGAGTGAGCCTCTTTCCCCTAGGGTTTTGATTCTGGGGCCCTGCCATTGCAGCACTTCAAAAGCCTTTCCTCTAGTCCTTAGCCTATTCCCTTCAACCTTTTGGCCCTCTCTTAAATTGACTCCATCTACCCTTAGGCACTGATCTCAGGTCCCCAACATTGAAGTGATAGTGCTCAAACAACTCTTAAAACTTTTATAATTTGAAACCCTAACTAATTACTAACCTTAATAGGCTGACGTCACACTTGGTTATTCCATCTTGACACAACACTTTCTATTGATAAGCAATTAGATGGTGTTTTAAAGCATTTATTGAGTAAGGGATTGATTAAATACATTGTTGGCTACATCATCTCAATATTTATTGATGAATTGATATTTTCCACTGCTATATTGATAAACACTGATCTCATTGATATCTATTGTTATAATTGCTAATCTATTGACATCAGATAGTTATATGAAGTACTAACCCGTTGAATCATAGCCTGCATATATTGTTTTTCTATTGTCTTGTTCCGGGAAGGTGTTCTCATTTGGGCCTACACTTCTTTATTGGATGTTTAGCCGGACTATCTGATCTTGGTGGTAACCTGTGAGGAGGGACTTTTACTTTGATCTTTATACCTTTGCCTCTTCAAACCCCAGGTTACTGGGGACGTCTCCCCTGGGCTAACCTCCCTGAATAGAAAGAACCTCCCCATTATGGTGACATTGGGTGGGGTAGGTTCCTGTTACGCTAGTTTGGCCTCTATCTTCTAGCCATTTGACCTAGCTACAAACTGTGCGATAACAGGACCAAACCTTCCTATCAGTTTCAAATGTAGACTCTAAAAATGGTGGAATCAATTCAATTTTTACAAGATCATATATTATTTCTGAAAGTGAAGTTTCATATTTAGTTTTGAAAAATGAAAGCTCAAACTTGATGTCGAAAGGCAAATCTTGTAGACCAGTCAAGTCAACAAAAAGTGAAATAGATCTTACCAATGAAGGTGAACTTGAGTCAACTTGTTGGATTTTTTATCTTTGTTTCTTCATGATCCTCTCAGGGTCTTCAACTAGAGATGGTGGATTAGGATCAGGGTTTGATCTTGTAAATTTTTTAGGAGCCAGTTCTGAAAACTTCACTTTGGCTCTGCGAATTTGAGTTAGCCTTCTTGAAAACTAAGTCATGTCACCCAGAGGCCTAGATTTCAATGAATTTGTCATGAAATCCCAGGGCATATGTTATCTTTCATCCTCGACAACTGCGCCAAAAATGTTATACTCCACAGTGTCCAAAGGCTAAGAAAGGAAACCGAAGGAGGTAACCTCAGACCAAATTTGGACATGGTAGCTAGAAATACTAAGTAAGAGAGGCCTCTCTTTGTTATCTCCCAACCAATAAGGTGACTGGAGAGGGAAAAATATGTTAGTCTAGGAATTTAGGTCACTAGTGTTTGAGTTTTTAGGGTTTGTTGGACAGGAGGGTGAAATCAAGGAGCTAGGTCTGGACTTCAAATGATGAGTTGCAGGGATATATAGGAGCAAGATAGGTATGCATCAATGACACTTTGGGTTTTGTTGGTTATGGTATAGGTTTGAAATATCATAAGATCAAAATGAGCACAAGTTATGTGAATTCGTTTTGATAGAAGAAAGAAACACATGCATGAAAATCTGTTGAAAAACAGAGCATATAATTATGAATTATGTTTAAAGAATTTACAGATAGTCAAAAGAAAGCAATTCTAATGGTAAAATGAAGAAATATGTATCACATTTATTGATAAAACATATCAAAAAAATTGCCAATGCACATACCACAGGAATTCCTAAATAATAGCTACAACTTTGCTTTTTATTACTATCAAAATGATACACTAGCTTCAAGCCTTCTACTCTATGATGTCCAACCCTTGAGTTTGACTCAATCAAGCTACATATAGATGAGAAACCACCTTTTCCCCTCTCAGGGGTCGAATCCATCATGCTAGGAACAATTTACAACAATATCTCTAACCAAAACCTAAAACTACGGAAGTTAGAACAAACTCCCAATTTTAGCTCAAACTTATTCATTTGACTTTTTGAGCATGGATCTACATGGATTCGACCTTTACCAACATATTTACAATTAATTACATCATGTAGAACCCCTATTTAACTAATTACATCATGAAATTTTGACTTTGACTCACAAAACTTGAAATCATTCCTTTTTCGCAGAAGCGCAACGTGGTCCTGCAGAAGCACATCGTGCAGGACAGAAGCGTAGCGTGGTCTAGGAAGATCCCTTTGTGCAACTCTTATGCATATTTTTTCTGAAATAATGGTTGGAGGAGATATATCTAGATGTGTAGAAGACATTTGAATCTTGAAACTTGCAAAAAACCATCTCCATGGCTTCCAAAAACACAATCTCCCAAGATGACTCCAGAAGCGCAGCGAGGGATCCAAACAGGTGGCAGAGACATGAAATTTGACTAGTTTTTTTTACTTTTCCTTCAAAACTATAAGCTGACCTGGAAAATAAAGTGCATATATGTGATGTAAAGGTCAAGGGTTATCCAAACATGAAATTTTTTCATCATTTATATGCTCTGAGAAAATGCACAATGTGGCCACGCTGCGCTTATGTACATCAACAAATTGTCAAAATACCAAAAACTTCAAAATTTGCCAAAAATTCTCAAAATTACTTAAAATTTGTTTCTGGGACTCCTTCTGTGATGGGTTTACACAATAAATGATGCATCAGCCAAGATATCAAGGATATCTCTCCTCTTTAGCCTTTTTAGGTTTTTCCTTAGCCTCTTTTTCATGTTTTTGACCCTAATTTTGCAAATTAGGTTCATGGTGAAATGATGTCTTGCCATGTGTTTTTGCAGCATAGTGTCTCTATTGGCCCTCTTAAATAGCTTCTCCAAGTATTCATTTATTCTCCCAAGCCAATACTCCTTGTCTTCTACCTGCTCTTCTAAACCAAACAATGTTTTACCTTTGTCTTTTTCCTTGCTGGATGATGGATGACCAGGTGAGGTACTTTACTACATCACACTTAACTTCAAAAGTCCGTTCTCTTGTTTTAGTAATTCCACCATGTGATTTTCCTTTGCAATATCATCCTTTAGCTCTTTTATTTGTGCTTGCCACTCCTTGATAATTTCTTCATTTGATTTGTTTCTATGGTCAAACATCTCTTGATCATGAGGCATCTCCTCCTCAAATTGTTGCAATGGTGACTCAGTTGCATGCCTAGGTGACTGATCCAATTATCCTTGAACTTTCTCAATTGTAGTATCCTTAGGCAATGATATAGTTTGTTCCCTAGTCAAAATTCTGGATGTAGACATCTTTTTAGTGCTCTTAGGGGAAAAAACGAATCTTTTCCCATTCTTGTAGGTGTGTGTAATCTCTACCATAGGTGTTTTTCTAATTGACAGCTTGCTAGATGATCCAACCTCCTGTGGCCTTGGTGGTGTTGATGGAGTGTTTTGACTACTGGGTTGATTAGTAGCAGGCAAAAAAGAAGCTGACTGGATGAATACCTCCCAAGGAATGTTGATTTCTGAAAGTTTTTGGAGGACCATGAACTTTACCAAACCATGATGAAACAAGTTTGTTTGATTATATTTCCCTTTGCTATGTGCCTTCTCTGTCATTTTGACTAGGGTCCTGAATAAGTAATGAGGAAAGTTAAGTGGCTTGATGGCAGTGAAATGCACCGGCATCCCTATGTGATACTGGTACATTCTTGAAAATCTCCCTTCACAAGTAAAGTATTTCATGATCATCTTCATCAATGAGGCATATCTATCTAGCAACTATCTAAAATGAAAGATATGAGTAGGAGAATTTTTATAGTGTGGTTTCAGGAAGATCTTGTAGTTTTCAATGTCCAAATCCATCCCTTTAAGATAGATTTATCCATGGTTGGGAATACCTGTAGCTATGACAATGACATTTGTTGAAACAATGAAGTCTACCCCTGCAATTGTGGTCTTATCCTTCTTGAAATTGGTGGCAAAGAGACTGATCAATTTAGCATGGAAGCCCACCTCTTGAATTATTTCACAAAACCCTAGGTAGCCAACATCTTCAAATGATTTATTAATGAAAGGTGAGGCCATGATTTCTTTGATCTGTATTGCCTCATACCTGGACACTTGCCCACCCTTATTGTACCTTTTCTTCTTAGTATCACTGCTTTCAGTTTCCATGATGTAAAAACCTAGCTTTTCAGTTGAAAAAGGAAGGGATATGGTATTAGTGTAAAAATAGGGGATAAGGGATAGTCTTAAAGATGGAGGAAAATGAAGGGGTTAAGTATTGTCTAAATTCTTGGGGAAATTTTGGGGAGTATGGATTGGTGTTAGGGAGTGTAGGGAAATGGAAATTTGGGAAATGGGTGAGGGGGAAAGGGTAAAAAAGTTGGAAACACAGTCCTAGCCAAGGAAAGTGTCAAATATGTAGCAATAGGCTAGGGTTTGTAGGAAAGTGAAGGAAATAAGGGGAATGGGCATGGGAAAATTTAGGGGAGGTAGATGGAGTGTAGGTGAGGGTGCTTAAGCATATGATGCAGGGATTTTACCACATGAAATGAAACAACATTACTAGGAGACCAAAAATGCAGAAAAACCTTAGGAGAGGGTGATTCACTGAGCTATATGAAAAAATTGAAGCAAAGGAAGGGTAAAGGAGGTGTGAATGTAGCCAACTTACTTGCTAATGATGTGTTGGACCTGTAGCCCGATGAAGAAAACATCTGCAATGAATAATTTTTTTTCCTTTTTAAAAGCGTAGCACTTCTGCTAGAAGTGCAACAAGGGCTGCCAGAAACGTAGCGAGGAGGTGAATGGCTGATTTAGAAGTGATGTTTCAATGTTTTAGTGGCTGGAGTGCACTCTGATGGTGGAGATATGCTTCATGAAAATTAAATGAATGACTAGAGTGCTTTGATGGTCTTTTTATAGGATGGAGGTCGGTTTTAGCTTAGGTGGTGATATGACACCACTTGGTCTTCTTTACAAAATGATTTGATAACTAGTGTACTACATCTTTGAACTTTAGAAGGATTAGTTACATCTTCATAGAGAATCAACTGTACTTTTGAAATCATTTTTGAGCACTTTTCCTAATTACTACTCCCCTAATAATGACTATGGTGATGGCATGACTCCCTACATGACTTTTGATGACTTGACCTAATGATGACATTTGATGGACTATAAAACTGACAATTTGGACCTTTAAACTTTGTTGTATGATTTGAACATGAAATGAAGGGAGTAGTAATATACCTAGACACACTAACTAGTGACCAAAGTTTTATTTGAAAACCTATTGAAACCATAAAAAATTGACCTGAGACCCTATCAACAATTTGAAAGAGTAAATTTGATCACTGATGACTGACAAAACTGACAGACACTAACATGGGATCCGACTGAGGATGGAAGCTCCTTTAGGGGGTGTCAAGAAAACCATAGACCAGGTAGCCTCATCCATTGGGCATGGAGTCAAAAATAAAAGAAAGAATTGAAACTGAAATAAATCGAGAAATTGAAATGACTTAACAAACTGAAATGAATTGACAAATGTTTTGAAACAACAACTGATCAAGGAAACCGTATGGCCTTCACCTCGGGCTTCAAGTTTCCATGAAAAATCCTTCACACTTGGCAGCAAAATAAATTGGTATGCACAATGAAAATGAGAAATTACTGAAAAATCAGGTGATGTAGTGCTTGAGAAGCCTACCATTAACTGGTTCTCCTGAAAAATCCATTCCATCAAGTTCTTCCAATACAAAGGCATTCTTCCCTCTAAAAGCGAAAATTATGTATGGTCCTTTCCACTGGTTTTCAAACTTACCATGCTTTCCTTTCTCATCGTTCCAGGCATCCCATCGGAGAAATATATCTCCCACATTGAAATCATCTACCTTTTTTTTTCTATCATATGTCTTTTTGATCTTCTCTTGAATATTTGTAGTATTTTGAAATACTTCCTCACGGGATTGCTGCAAATGAATCATCTAATTGATTCTCTATTGAATATCATTTGGTTCATTGTCTACTTCTTGCAAAATTTTCATGACTGGGACAACAAGAGAAGTTGGAAAAATAGTATCCATTCCATATACCAACTGAAAAGGTGACATACCTATGGATTTCTTAGTGTTTACTCTATCCGCCCATAGAGCATTGATCAAATTCTTGTGCCAATTCTTCTTATTTTCTTCCAACAACTTTTTGATGATGTTTACCAATAATTTATTGGAAGCTTCAACCAGCCCATTACCTTGCAGGTAGTATGTTGTCGATTGCCCAAGCCTAATATGATACTAATCACAAAAATCAATCATCTTTTTTGGATTTAAAAGCAGCTGCATTATTTGTGATTATTTTCTGTGGACAACCAAATCATGATAAAAGATTAGACTCAATAAATTGAATGATTACCGCATTCGTATCCTTCCTGGTGGGGATAGCCTCGATCCATTTCGTGAAATAATCAGTTGTTGTCAAGATCCACTTATGTTGAGCTGAAGATGAAGGGTGAATCTCACCGATAAAATCAAGACCCCACATCTGAAAGGGTGCTTGAACTGAAATGGGCTACAAAGGCAGCGGTAGCAACTTGCTCTTTCCATGAAAAATCTGACATTCATGGCAAGTCATGATAGTTTTGTAAACATCTGAAATTAAACTCGGCCAATAAAATCCAGCCCTCAATATTTTGTTTGCTGTGGTCTTCCAAAAGAGATGACTGCCACAATCTCCCTTGTGAAAATCATTCATTACCTCCTTTGCCTCGCTTTCAACTAAACAATTCAACAAGACTCCTCCCGGATCTTTCCAAAATAATGCATCATTAAGAATACAGTATTTCATAGATTTCAACTTTAATGATCTACTCTTACTCTTTGATACCTCTGATGGAGGATTCAAATGTTGAAGTACAGAGACAATGTCTGAATACCAAGGAGATGAAGGGAAAATATGTGATACCTGAGGTGTCAAATCAGCCACTTCTTCATCGAAAACTGAGACAATGATATTGATGTCCAAAGCATGCAAAGTGGACTCCTTCATAAGCTTCGCCAAACCTTGTCCCTTGATCAGCTTCGTTGTCTTAATTTCGAGGTCATATTCTAACATTGCAGCAATCCATTTTTTGTGCCTACCTTCAGGGTCAGGTTGTGGCAAAACATCTTTGAATGCTACATTTCGAACATAAGCAACAATATGTGACTGAAGAATGTACACCCATAAATCCTTCAAAGCTTTCACAAGTGCCAGGGCTTGTTTCTCCATGATGTTATATTTTAGTGATTCATCCCTTATGGTTCTACTGAAATATGCAATTGGTTGTTCTGTTTTTAGGTCCTTCTTCTGCATTAGGACACCAACCAATGCGTGCTCAGAAGCAAATGAAAAAATAATGAAATCCATAATATAATCAAGGCTGATCAAAATTGGTGCACGAGAGAAAGACAACTCGACTGAATTGAAATATTTCTTAGCATTTTCAGACCACTTTACCTCACTGTCCTTTAACATATTAGTTATCTCCCATAAATTCTCTGCGAGGTTAGGAATGAACCTCCTCAAAAAGTTAATCTTACCATTAAAGGACTGGATTTCTTTCTTATTTCTCGGAAAATCCAAAGGTTGAATTTCTTCAATCCTTGAGGGATCTATACAAATTCCATCCTTTGATATGATATGCCCAAGTAACTTACCTTCTTTCATGGCAAACAAACTCTTTTTGGGATTTAGCGAAATACCGAATTTCCTGCACCTTTGAAAAACAATCCTCAAATGATGCAAGTGATCTTCATTTGTTTGAGATAAAACGATTAAATCATCAAGGTAAATAACCAAAAATACATCTTTTCATTTGCAAAAGTGATATCCATCGCTCGCTGAAATGTGGCTACTGCAATTTTCAGCCCAAAAGGCATCTTGGCATACATAAAGGTTCCCCACGGTGTCATAAAATATGTCTTCTCACGATCATCTGGACGCATTAAAATCTGATTGTGCCATGAGTACCCATCAAGCAATGACATTCTAGAGGCACCAACTACCCTCTGTAAGATGTGGTCCATCTTAGGGAGAGGATAATTGTTCTTCAAGGACAATTTGTTCAAATTCTGGAAATCAATACATAAACAAATCTCACCTGTCTTTTTTCTAACTGGAACCAGATTTGACATCCAATTAGAAAAGAGAAGAGGAATAATGATACTAGCCTTATACAACATGTTTACCACTTTCTCAATTGATGGAAACAATCTCGGATTGATCCTCCTAAGATTTTGGTGGAAAGGCTTCTGATCGGGCTTAATAGGAATAGTGTGTTGAATATACTTTTATCATAAACCTTCAAATCTGAATAAGCCCATGCAAACACATCTGAAAACTCAGCCAATAGTGATGTGTATTTACCTTTCATTTCCAGAGTTAAGGATTTTGAAAACTTCACCATCTTTGGCTTCTCTGTCGTGCCAATGTTGATATCTTCAACTCCTGCTTCAGTAGGGACCATTGTCGGTTTCTTTTCGACATTATATTGATCAAAGAGCTCTTCCAAAGGCAGAAGACCTCTTGGAATGGAATTGTCTTTCAGTTGTAACACCTCTAATTTTGTAGCATTAATTCCTTGATCATCAAATACATCATGAATATGAGAAGTGGCAAACTCTTCCTCCATTTGCAGAAAATTGTTAATTTGCTTGTCATCTTGAAACACTTGCCAATGCCGAAGATTATCTGGAACAATGAGACGACGGTTAACATTAATTTCATATTTCCTGCTGGGATGTATCAGAATTCTAAACATGCTTGCTACAGTAGAAAGAGAATCAGCAATACAATTCTGGTTTCTAGGAATCACGGATAAAGTATATTCAGAAAACGTTTTGAGAATATCTAAGACAACATTGCGATATGCTCGCATCCTTCAATTTTTGGCCTGGTATTCCCCTTTTACCTGTTTGATAATCAACTCGGAGTCGCCATAAACTGAAATTTTTTGAGCCCCTAACTCTTAAGCATCTTAAGCCCGACAATCAAAGCTTCGTATTCGGCTTCATTATTTGAACAATTAAAATCAAGTTTATATGAACAACACCTGACATTAGGAGTCTTGCATGATTAATTCATTAGGATATGAATCCAAATTCCTATTCCATTTCCTTCCTTTCCCACTGCTCCATCAAAATCCATAATCCAAAGACTCTTTTCTTCATCCTGAAGCTTAAATTCGGATGGCTGATATTTATTTTCTGTTTGTTGATCCGCTGTCTCAGCATGCTCTGTTTCTTTCACTGATTCTATTGGCTGCAAATCATTCACTTTCTGTTCTGTCTTTTCTGCATTGAAAACTTCTCCAATACTACTTGAAATTTCTTAAATTTCCTCATTCTCTACTAGCTGACTATTTATATCAACTGGACTATTATCATTAAACAAAATAAAAGACTCTAAGTCGGTATGTACAGAGTGTATAGGGTGATTATTTGGTTTCTCTTTGCTGCTAATCATATACTTCATCTTTGTTTCCCGGTACAATTTTCTGAACTGACCAAACGCCAGTATAGTAGCATAAGAGAAATCGAGCTGCAAAGTGCCTTTCATCTTTGCTCCCCATGATCGCGAGAGAAACATCCCGTACCTTTGAGGAATATCAGCCACAACTACATCCATCAAGACATTCTTTTGGGGAATCTGATTAAGATACACTACCAAGTCTTTCATGAGACCGAGACACCTCACTCTACCCGAATCAAAGGAATAGAGGTCATGATATGGGCGAGTAATGTCTAATCCTAACTTATCCATTATGGATTTCCGCATGATATTGTGAGGTGCTCCGGAGTATAACATGGCATTGTGAAGGATGAAATCATGGACTCTAAGACTGAGGTAGAATGGTGGGACTTCATTATCAGGTTAGTTTCCATCTATGGATGGGACAAACAACAACTCAGGGTGATCATCGCTAACATTGACCATATCATATGCTTGGTATACTTTGACCATCTTAGCTACATGAAACTTATACTGATCATTCTTTACAAGTTCGGTTAAAGGAATGGAAACTTTCAACTTGGAAATTTCATTCTCTAACTAAACAGACTGGAATATTTTTCTACCTCTTTGGAAGTCACATCCTTCCTTTCAGACTGTTATTCTGGTTAGTAGTAGCAGGCTCCTTGTCTTTTTTCTGATTTTTAGAGGTCATTTTTTGGGGCTGAGTATCCTTTGGAGAAGTTGGCCTCTTCTGATTTGAAGTGACAGGAATGTTTCTGTTCCTAAAAGTATATTTCCTTTGCATAGAGCTAAGGGAATTTTGGAAACCTCTTTGATAATCTTCCGTCTCTGTTGCTATCATATCATCATTTGAAGGAACAAATTTCTAATCATCAGATTGATCAGCCTCAAATTCTTGAGTGTATTCTTCATCTTCGGTTAAGAAAATAGGTTGCCCATCATTATCGAAAAGATGATTATCCTCAAGAATATATCCTTCTTCCTCAACTTCCTGAGCATAGTTTTGCTGAAGTGGTGTTCTAATTTGCTGTTGTGCTTGCTGATCCTGACCTCTCTGCTCTCTTTGCTTGATTCTGAGTTGAGGTTGTTGCTGTTGTTGTCCTCGGAAATTAGGATTCTGGATCTGATTTTCTACTTGCCTGTCTGATACTGTCCTCCTATCCATCATATTCTCTATAGTTCTGATCAAAGAGTATAGCTTGCCATCTAAAGAAGTAGATGGATCGTCTTTAATTGTTACCCTTCTTTATGTTTTCATCTTTGATTTCTTGATCATCAAATTCGCCTCGACACTCACTGCATTTCTCTGCATATCTTCAAGAGTTGTAGGACTTCTTTCCCTAATTTGATAAGCCATATCGGAATTGAAAGCATCTGGATAATGTAACAAAGCCAAACCAGGAGGGGGCTTGATGTCATTTGGAATTGAATTATAGATCTTGTTGAATCGGGCAGTGAAATCTTGCACAGACTCATTGGGATTCCTTCTCAAAGCATCATATTCAACAAGAATCTGAAGTGGATTCTTCTTTTCTTCCCATTTGGAAAAAAGCAAATCAGCCAACTGCTGAGGATTTGTAATTGAATTTGGAGCTAGATTATGAAACCATGTCTTCACATCTCCTGAAAAACTTTCGGCAATTACCCTCATCTTTGCATCATCATTGTCAATCTCTTCAAGATCGATGAAGTCAGTGACCTTCAGCATATGTTGTAGGGATGTAACCTTTGTTGTCCCATAAAATAGAGGGAGCCTTTGACCATACCCTTGAGGTAAAGCAGTGATGGGAAGGTAATATTAAAGGGCCAAATCTCGCCATGAATGCTACAAAAGGCTGTGCAGGAGTAACAATAAGATGTGTTGTTTGAGGAGGCATTTTTGGAGGAAGTGATGAATAAGGAGTGGAAGATGTTGCAGCAACTAAATGAGATAGTGAAGCTAAGGATGTAACAGTAAACAAGCTTTCTTGCTGATACTGAATATAGGCTTTCTCAGAAGTGTATTGTAAGGTATTGGCCAATTTTTGAAGCTTGTGAAAATGGGACCTATTATCCCCGATTTCATGGGATAACTAGGAGATCATGTCTCGAGGCCCACAGGTCCTAGACATGGA
>CBVK0100300743.1:0-13009 GCA_900067695.1 Picea abies
TGACCTTTGTGGTTGTTTAGCCTTCATCCCTAGCTCACCAGTCCTCGCCTAAGTGGTTCGCCAGGATCCCGATCTATGGTCATCGCCTTAGCGTTAAAAGACCTATGGATCTCAACACCCTACTTTCTTATGCGAGGATGATGAAGCGAAGGATGAACCCATCCGTCGTCTACCTCTGTTGTTGTCCTTGGCAGTTTTTTGTCCCGCGCCTTCTTGCAATTGAATCTCTCTACGTTTTTCCATTCATTTCCAGGCAATTTAAGTCTGTGTTGATACATCTCTTGGCGAATTTACTGTGTGATTTTTGTGTATTTTTACATTTGGTCTGCCTAGTAAATTTGCCATTTATTACTTAAAGGTGAAATTTCTCTGCTCTTTTTATATACCTCTAGTCTGTGAATTTCCTATATGTTTTACCTTGACAACGCTTTAATTAATAAACATCTGCACTTCTCAAATTTTGGGCATGATTGATCATCCCTACCCTTGTATGCGATTGACTTCTTACCTGAGTTCTTGAACCACGAATTCCCAGCCAATATTTTTAGTGTTGACATATGCGAATTTATGCTCTACGTTGGGATAGCAAATCGTTGAATGCTCTACGTTTTACTGGTATAGCGAAGGTACATTTGTTAATCGTAATCTTATGCAAATTTTAACCAATGTGAATTATTGACAGTAGATTGTAAATTATATTGTCACGGAATTGGTTTTAAATTATACTATAGATTGTAAATTATACTGTAGATTATAAATTATACTGTAGATTGTAAATTATACTGTAAATTAAATTGTAAAATATACTGTAAATTGTAAATTTGTTAACCGTTTTACTGTCACGGACCTGGTTTCTTTACTGTTACCACGATTTATCACCATGATTTTTACAACAGATTTTTGACCACGATTTTTGTGTTACATGGATTTTTAATTTTATGTGTTACTTCCAAAACGTCCACGTTTTTCCCGGGGGTGTAGCATATTAGTATTAGACTGCATTCCTGTTGAAGGGTCACAATTTTCTTTGCTTTAAAATGCTTCCTAAGCTTGCTTCTTTACCCATGATTTTCTTTTCTTTAAAAATTTGTTCTAGCTTGCTGCCTTGCCCACGAGTTTCTCTTTAAACATTGACTGATTCTGCTGCTTAAATGCCCACGATGTGCCATTAATTTATGGCCTGCGATTTGGGTGTAGTCTGCGAATTTCTTCCATGGTACGACAGAAAGCATAGATAAATCTCTGCCCGTTTCTATACCTGTTTTCCTATTTAAAAACATAGCAGTATCTGGCATGACTAGACAATGATTCAATCCTTCCCTAGACAACCTGTTGATCACTGATTGATAGTGAGAAATTTTAGTTTAATGGAAGCAAGTTCATTCCCTAATTGACGGTGAAGTTCTATCATTAAATGAAGGTGAGTTAAATAGTTGAATGACCACGAGTTGAAACCCCTTTTATTTGTGATTGAATCCTTATTCATGCCCAGATTTTAGGTTTGGGAAACTATGAATTGATTCCCTTGGGACAACGACTCCTCTCTGCAACCTTAATGAATTTCGCTAGCGAACTTACCTGGCAAGTTACCTTTAGCTATTACACTCTCCGACCGCATTATATGACTTCTTGACTGTGGTTTTCCTTGTTGCTGTGATTTTCTTGATAACCCAAAGCCTTTCTCCTCTTAACACTCAACCCCCTTTTTTTATTTGATCAACCGCAATGAATTGGATGTTAACTCAGAAAAACTTGGATGGATAAACTCATAATTTTAATGGTTGGATCACAGTGAACATGATGTTAACCTCATATGACCTCGACTGGTAAACTCAGCTTAGTGTATGACCGCGATTTAGTTGACCAACAAATTTTATGTATTCAATGTGGGGTATAGAGATCTCTTTACGGATTTCCATAACACAGGAAGTGATATCTATTTTTAGACAACAATATCATATGTTACACCCTTAGCCATAAATTCCTTATTATCTATCTTTATTGTTAGACGTATTGTTGGACAACAAGTGTAATAATCAGCATGTTATGCGTTAATGTTGCTAATATTGTTAGATAGCGCATTGTAAACTAATATGGTTAATAATGGTGAATAATATAGTTATAATGGAATTGGTTTCATTGTATATATATTTGTTAACCCTTTAATTTAGATCATTATTAATGTTATATTAAATTAACATGTTGACTTAATTGAAATTTTTAATTGCTGAATTCAATGCTAATATAAAATTGTAAATGGTGACTAATGGAAATTTGACTTACTGTCAGATTGTAAATCTATGATAAATTTAGACTGGTTAGTTGATCTTTAAATAACGCCAATTTAAATCATAGATATTGACCATTTAGCCTTGATTAAAGGTTGGGTAGTTGACGAAGTCGTTTTTTATCTTGCGCTTCCTGTTGAGGGGGTTGTTGTTAATTATTAATTAATGTTGGTACGTGGTTTTGTAAACGTTCAATGTGATTGGTTTTGTTCACTGTAAGGGTTCTAGTTACTTGGGTAATTAATTTTGGGTGCGTTGGGTTGTTAGGATGTTTGTCCTTAACTTAGTAGGCTTGGTTCACTGTAAGGGTTCTAGTTACTTGGGTAATTAATTTTGGGTGCGTTGGGTTGTTAGGATGTTTGTCCTTAACTTAGTAGGCTTGGTTTTCTTGTGTTAGGCGAGATGTAGACACCTCCTTGTTCCTTAGAAAAGTTGCTAGCCTTGAGACCTTATATGGTCAAAATCAATGGGAAACTGGGCTTGAGCGTTACTTATGTGTCCTGGAGGTCCTAACCTTTGCAGGGTAGGACATGCGGGTAGTCATTCTTATTGTTCGTCAGTTGAATGTCATAGTTTGCTTCCAGGTGCTTGATGTGCTTTTATGTTAGGTCGTTATGTTGTTGTTGTTGTATGATTTTCATGCATTGTGTTCGTCATTGTGTTGCGATTTTGAGTATAATTCCATTATTACCTTCCTACACACACAAAAAAAAAGAAATTAAGGGGGTGCTTTACCGGTTGTACATTGTAGGAGTCGCACCAGAAGAGGGGACTTCACAGAACATAAGTGAATTAGTTTCCTAGGTTAAAATGGGGAATTATATATACCAAGACTTGCATTGGATCCAAATTATTGACTATGAATTCATTCCCTTTCATTGTCGATACTCTCATGAGGATGGGCATCTCTTTAGAGGATGTCCTCTAATCAATCCACCAAATATTACCAAGCCTACTCCTAGAAAGGATGAGGAGGGTTTCACCAATGTGTCCAATCGAAGAATATTGGGATAAAAACGCACCCCCTTAGGGTTGTCTAAAAATATGGAAACCAAAAATAGTTTTAAGATCATTGGATCTACCCCCGAGACCCTCCCTTCTAATCCCTAGGAAAATCCCTCTCCCAAAAATCCCAAGGATCATAAATCATATGATTCTTCCCCTCACTAAGAATACCCTAAGAACATAAAATATCGGCCTTTCCCTTTGACACCCTTCGCATTGAATATGTTACCATGAATCAAGAGGAGGAGGAAGGCACTGATCTAGGGCCAGATTATATGGAATTGGAAGGTATTTATATACAAGGTATTGTGGATGCATGTCGTATAAAGGAAATGAAATCAACCCCCCCAGAGCACATCCATCACATCCACATATCTCCCCACAAAGAACACAAATATCCAATTGGTGCCAACCTTTCATTCTGATTCAATCTGATGCATTGAATCCAAATAATCAAGTTGAAGCCCAAGAATAACCCTCATGGGGAAAAAATCCAAGGGAGGAAATATAATCTGTAAATTTTGCAAGAAATAGAAGACATTTTGGTTAATTCATGCCAAAATTCTTTGATCACATATTCCTTTCAAGCATCTTCATGTTTACAATGAAATTAGTCTCTTGGAGTATTAGAGGAATACATGGTAAGAGTATGCAACGACTCTTACAAAATAAGGTATGTATGGAACCACCTAACATTTTTTTTCTTCAAGAAACAAAATTATCAAGTTTATCTTTAGCTTATATTCTCCTCAAAGTATGGAAAAATGGCCTCTCCATGGTTATGGACTATAGAGGATCTTCAGGGGGGATCGAAATTATTTGGAATCCAACCACAGTCCTTCTAGATAATTGTTTTCTACTCCCAGAATCTTAACTGCTCGCTTTCGACCAATTGTCTCTGAAGCCACAAGTTTCACCAAAAATGTTTATGGACCACAACAACTTAATGAAAAATATGATTTTCTACAATCATTACAACATATTTATGATTACATTGATAATCAACACTAGATTCTGGGAGTTGGTATCTACCTCATAACCTCCCTTAAGGAAAATAAGGGGGGGATCTGTTGACATGAGTCAGATAGTGAATATTTTAGTGCCTTCATCCAAATCCAAAATTGGGTTGACATTGAGCTCATCAATGGCCTACACACTTGGAATAATCATAGAGGGGGAACTCAACAAATTTCTTGTTTGTTAGACATACTTTTGGTTTATGAGTACTTGATGCTATAGGTTAACATATGGAGGAAAATATTTTTCCATCTGCCACTTCTGATCATTGGCCCATCTGTCTCAATCTAGATGTTGAGGATTCCCCTCTTAAAAGATGGTTCAGATTTGGAAATTTTTTACTGTCCTATATGAATTTTGAGAAAAATATTCAAACTTGGTGGGACGAGGATGAGGTTATGCATGAGTCATTAATCTATTGCTTTCAACACTGTCTTAAAAATCTAAAAAAAATATGATACCTTGGGACAAATTAATCTTCTATAACATTTTTCAAGCCCAACATCATTTGTAATATAAGATGGCAGGAATCCAACAACAAATCATTCTACATGGTAGATCGAAACATCTTACTTAGCAAGAAAAATATCTCTCTTCCCAAATAGAAGACAAGAGAATTCAGAAGGAAATCCCATGGAGGAAATATTCTCATGTTTAGTCGCTCAAAAAGGGTGAGCATAACACCAAATTGTTTCACCGATCAATAATTCAACGAAGGCTTGAAAACTGAAGTACACATCTCACTTATGCTGAAGGTAACAATCTCACCTCTCATTCTGATATTTATTAGGAGCTAATATCCCTTTTTAGTCCTTTTTAACTTATCCCAACTATGATAACTTTGATTCTATTATGAATAATTTGAAGAAAATATTATGAATATGGGACCTGGGATGTCTTATGGCTCAGATGGCTTCACTACTAACTTCTTGCACCACTTTTGGTTGGTGATAAAAAAATATGTATGTGATCTTGTTGTTAAATCTCAAAAAGTCTTGGTTATTCCTCTTGCATTGAACACTACCATCCTGGGGTTGATCCCTAAAAAGGAGAAAGTGTCTAACCCCAACAAATTCAGACCCATTTCCCTCTATAATGTCATCTAAAAAATCTCAACCAAATTCATAGCCCTTCATCTAAAACCATTGATGAATCTCTTTATAGGACAAGAAGTGTCATTCTATGTACAAGGTCAACAAATCCTAGACAGTATCATCCTGGCCCATGAGATGGTTGACTCCCTTAAAAATGCCAAATCCCAAGGAATGTTGTTCATGCTTGATATGTTCAAAAATTTTGATCAACTTAGCTAGAAATACATCTGATAGGTCCTCTTATCCTTTTGCTTCCATCCCTCCTGGGCCAGCTAGATCATGAATCACATCTCATATTCCTTATTTTCCATCTTGATTAATCGTTCCCCCTCACCTCCTTTTCATCCTTCCAGAGGTATCTGTCAAGGGGATCCCCTTTTAGCCTTCATATTAATCCTCATGGTTGAATGCCTTGGCCACTATATCAAGGTTGTTTTTCTTTCACACACACTTAAGGGGATCTTGCTTCACTCCTCCAACTTTATTCTCTCACATAACCATTTTTTGGATGACACTATGTTGATTAGAACTCCTTCCACCTAGGAGGTAAGAACTTAAAAAAACGAGATATTTTTCTGGAAGCTTCATGTATCTCCATCAATCATCTTAAATCACAAATTTTCTTCTTTAACATGCATGTCTCTATCCAATTCCATGTTTCCCATATTCTTGTATTCTCCATGAGATCCCTTCCATCCAAATACCTTGGCGTACCCCTTCTAGTCTATACAAACCCAATTTGACTTCTTAATGATCATAAATTATTAAGTTAAATTAAATTAATTATTGAAAAAATTATATGTGAATCAATTGTTATTTTATTATTAAAAAGGTAGGTGAAGGAATTAATGGGGGGATAGGAAAGATGGGAATTAAATGGGGGGGAGGATTCAAGAGAGGGGATAATAAAGGAGGTTGGGGCATGGGAGATGGGGGATACGGAGAGGAAGGGATCATTGGAGAAGGAAATGGGAGAAATGGAATTGGAGAGAATTTGGAGGAAGATTTAGGGCTAGTGAACTGGTTGTTGGGATTTTGGGCTCAAGGGCCAGGGAATCTAATTTCCTGGAGCTAGGGATCCAAAGAGGCTAAGTTACTAACTAGTTGGGAGGAAACAGTTTCAGGAATGCACTTTCAGGAAATATTTCAAGCAATCATTTTCAACAGGACGACCTTCTTCTTCAAGAGTTAATAATGAAATTATCATTTTTGTACTAAATTCAATAAATTTCAATTTATAGAATTTATAGATATATTATGTGATGTTTAGATTTTGTTATTAAATATTGCAACGAGAAACAAATAAATCCCCTATCATGGTTAAACATAAATATAGATTTACTCTAGTTTTAAAGCCTTTCTGACTATTACATAAATTTAACTTAATAATTTATTATCATTAAGAAGTCAAATTGGGTTGTTACATTGTCTCTTCAATATGAAATTAGAGACAATCTAAAATTGTTCTTGGGAAGATCTTATCTCTTGTATTTTCAAGAAATTTTCCATCTAGACCCTTGTTCCCTTAACATTGCTAGTAATAGTCCTCCTAACAAAGGTCCTCCAATCCATTCCCCCATATTACATTTCTTCCTTCACTACCCCTAGTCAAATCCTCAAAGCCGTGAGATCTCTTAAAAGGAAATTTTATGGAAGGGAGCTAGCACCACTAGGAAATGGAAACTGGTAGCTTGAAAAACCCTCTGTCTTCCTATGTTCATAGCAGATATAAGGTTGCATGATCAAAATCTTCTCAACAATATTCTTGGCATGAAAACATGGTAGCACTAGATTCAAGGTAAGGGTTGAGGAATATTTAGAACATCTCCTCAACTCCTATTCTCTTAGAATCCTTCTCTAGGATCAGGGATCTACCTCATTTCGACAATCAAACCATTATCAATTTTTCGTCTGCTTGACCATTTCCTCATGCAAATCAAATTTTTCAAAATCCCATTCTCAATTGTGTCTGATGGATTTTCCCTGGCTTTGTTCTATGGGAAACATCGAAGAAATGAAATCAACACATCTTCAAACAATATAACTTCAGTTGACCTCTATTTGGGACAACATCAGGATGGATATCCTTGAAACCATTCGATCAAGCTCTTGGGATGTCGAGGATTTCAAGTGCAATGATCATTAACAACATATCCTAGCCTTTTGGATTCCTTCCCACCTATCATTCGACCCCTCTTGCAATCCCCTTCCTTCCATCCCCTCTTCCCCCTCATCCTTATTGACACCCCTCCGTGCTTTGTTAAACTCAATTTTGATGGTGCATCAAAAGGAAATCCAGGGCATGCTAGTTATGAAGGACTTTTCATAGATGTGGAAGGAAATATCCTCAGGATCTTCTCAAGATAACTAGGCTTCAATTTTAACAATTGTTGTAGCCCTAAAATTATTTACTTATGCATACATGGCATTGGTCGTTCTACTTGCACAATTTGCCAAATTACTGTTGAGGAACTCTCTTTAAAAAAACATTTTTTGGAGCATGTACACGCCCTACTACACTACTTCCTTTGTACATATGCTAGCTTCATACTAGACATCTCGTGTACATACGCTAGTTGCATACTAAAAAACCTACATTTAGCTCCAAAACTTGCAAAAAAAAAAATTTGCAAGGAATTCGATGGAGTTAATGGGCTATTGGAGGTTTCGTAACCAATTCACTCATTGTAGCCTATCTCCAAACCGAATAAGTATCCTTTTTTCATATAAAAGGAGGTCTTGGGGTCCCATTCCAACATCAAGAATTAGAACATAGAAACTCTGCCAAAATCCCTTCACCTCCTTGCCCAAGTTTTTGCAGACCTTTCTAAGTTTTTTCCTCAGCATTCCTTGTTTAGCCTTTTCTCCTATACAATCCCTTCCTTTTCCCTAAATTGATCAATTTATTTTGAGAGAAGACATTGTGATGATGCACTTGGAGAAACATTAAGAGGATCCCAGACCAGGTTCACAGAGCGTCGGCCTAAAAAGGTTGTAACTTTCGATCTTTGGATTTGAATAAAATAATATTTTTTCTTGTCCCAAATGATATCTTTATATTTTTCATTTGATTTATGCATAATGGTTTATATCTAACCCTAATATGGATTTTGATTTATGCATAATGGTTTATATCTAACCCTAATATGGATGAGTAGAGATAGTATATTTGTAGTGTTGTTTGCCTAAGTGTTCTTGGAGGTCATCTTTGGGAGGAGACCAACATCTCGAGAACCTACAAAGGTGAAGGAGGTCAACATCAAATGTTTGGACCAAAGCTACAACTTATGACCTACTTTCTTATCTCTTTCTATTCTTCCATTTTATATTGTTTGGGGTAGTTTAGGAGTTAGATTGAATTTTAAGGGAGATCATAGCTCTGCCTATATCTTGACCCCGATATAGTAATAGGGGGATTTCCCCCACTATCAACAATGCATCGAAGTTGTGGTCCCTCATCCAAGGCATTGGGATAGCCATCTCTCATTATTACGAAAAGTTTATTCCTGAAGGAAACTCCAATCTTATCATCCACATGCTTACATGGATTCAAAATGGCTCTCTTCCAAGAAAAGTCTCATGTAACTAGCGTCTTGATTCCACTCTCGATCTCTTTCATCTAGCCATTCTTCATATCTCAATCTTTGTTCCCTCTCATGTTCTCCAAGATGCTAATATAGTGCTTGACTTTCTTGCTAATGGAGGAGTTTCAAATCCGTCCAGGATCCTGGACTCTTCATGGGAGGATATCAACTTTGATGATCATGGGAAGCGTTGTCGATTATTATCTCACTCATATATACATCCCTTGATTGAGGTGGTACTTGTCCACAATGATCATCATGAGGAAAGTGACATGGATGTTGGTGAAGGTGGTTCTTCTACCAGGGTGCCCATTTCAAATGAATAAGGCTTTGTTTCTATAGGTCGGCCAAAGTTTGGCTGTTTTGGACTAATTTCATTTTCCTCCATTCAATTTTCTATGTTTATTAAAGATTATGGTTGTCAGTCACACAAACTTTGTATTGTTTTTTTCATTTCAAGTTTGCAACAACTATTTTTTTAAAAGCTATCTCATTTCCCTTTTAGAACCAACTTAACGATCATAAGACTTTTAATCGACTAATAGATAAATGCAATGATATCATAGGCACTCTGGATAATCCTTCTTATTATTGTACATAAGATTGATATTCTTATTGTACATATGGTTGATAATAAAATAGAATACTTACAAAAATATTAATATTTTGAAATGAGAAAAAAGATTAAAGATAATTTCCAAATATAAAATATTTCGAGGTGATGGATTCAATAAAGGATTTTTTTGCAATATTCCTAAAAGTATTTTTATCGAAGGTGCCTATGTTGAGTTTCTTTCTCTTATGCGTGATTAAATAAGATTTGCTTACGAAATTAAAAAAAATTACATCTCATTTGTGACCCGTGGATTTATTTTTAATATAACATGGTTTAGTTGATAAATTTAATTACGCTGATAGGTGTCCCCCCTATTGGAATCAATGGTTTTATCAAACTTTTAATTACAAATTTCAATCTAGTGGACAACAATTAAATATGTTGCCATATTCTTCGTCTTACACTTAAATAAATGAATAAGATTTATTCTTCATAACTTCCTTGCATTTATGAGTGCATACATTTCCTTTGTTTAATTTTTCACATTTACCTAATCATATTAAAAAATTATTGTATGGCCATGTCATTGACACGTTTAGGTGATTAATAAACTTACTTGAGATTAAAATTTTACTTTACTATTTACTTTTATAGATCACCTCTTAGTCTGTGGAACCTGCACTATGTTCAACATCTCTCTTGCACTTGTTGATACTTATTTTGAACTGCAAAGTATGTGTTACAGATGAAATCAACATATTCACCATGCCATAGATGAATAAATAGACGAGGATATTTGTTTGGTAAACATATGAGGAACACAATGTATACATATTTACCTTTGGCCTTGTCGGTCTGCTGAAGTTTGGGATGATTGACTGCTCATGGCCATGTCACTAGTCCAACTTTTTCTGATGCAAACATGTGTAGACAAACATAAGAATGACTAAACAAGAATATGCATTGTATATTGTCCATAATTGTTCTTAATGTCACATGCAGGGTCGAAAGAGATGGAATAAAAAATATGGTGTCAAGGGATACTCAGGAAACATGAGGACCTAAGGGTCCAATTGTATGCCTCATATTTTTTGATTGAAAAAAATGTGTAACAGTAAATAGGGTGTGATGGCGGGGTATCACGACCAATCTGTATATTGCAGAACCTCTGAAGCTAGAGGCACAATATTTAACCCAGCAGCCCGGGAACCCGCGATCGACAAAGTGGGTAAGTATGGAATAAGGTAGAAGCATGACCATAAATTTTAACCCGTGAGTCTACCAACCTGCACACCAAGGAATTTTCTAAAAGACAACTAAGCAAAGAAATAAGAAAGAAAAAGTAGACGAGAAAATTTAAGTATAGAAGAGGGGGAAAAAAGGGGATAATAGAAAATGGAAAAATTAAAAATGGCAAGGGCACAAAGGCCCATTGTTACCAAATCATCATTTTCTATTCCAATATTATATGCCCCCACCCATTTTTTATGATTAATTTACTAGCACAGTTGGTATACCTTTTTGAATATTGTACCACGGATCCCTCTATTGTCACATATAATAATTCATCTTCCCGTCCAACCAATTTGTTTCTTTCAAGGTATCAACACCAAACATATACTGGACATGAAGGCAAGTTAGTATGCAGAAATACATGTAAAAGAAATAAATACATTTTTATTTATTTCAATGTAGCAGCAAAGAGAATACAATTCACATGAGAATAAGAAGAAAGATATGTAGTATATACATATAGAAAAAAGGGTGCAAAGCACTAGAACAAGTAGAATAAATACACGGACAATAAATGAAATACTAAACAATGGAATATGAAATAAGAGTACAGGTATGCACCTCTGTAACTCCTCTGCTACATTCACACCAAAGAGTCCATTTTCATATTCATCCACTTTGTTTGTTTAAACCTAGCAATGCAGGAAAAATACAATGGACATGAAGGAAGTTAGTATGCAGGAAGCCATGTAAAAAATAATAAACAGAGTTCAATTTTTTTCAATGTAGCGGCACACAAAATAAAAAGGACATGAAGATAAGTTATTAAGTAGGAAGGTATGCAATATCTACATACAATGAATTAGGTGAACACATATACAGATAATAAATGAAATACAAAACAACGGAATATGAAATAACAATACAAGCATGTACCTTTCTATCTCCTCATCCACCGCTGCAGTTAAGACTCCTTCGTTTTCTACAACTATTTTGTTTGTTTGAATGTGGGAACGCACAAAATACAATGAATATGAATGGAAGCTCGTATGCAGCGGAGAAAAAGTAATATGTACATACAATAAATGAGAATCAATGAATAGAATAAAAGATAGCTAGAAACATGAACCTTTGCTTTTCTCCATCCATAGTTGTAAATATATAAAGTTTTTTCCTTCCCAAAATATATTACAAGCCACAAAATCTTAAGAAATTGCATGGCCATAGATAAATGATTTTGGTTTTCTGTGGCAAAGTATCTAGATATGCTTCCAGGCATGGAAATATAATTTTGCAGTATCTTTGGTGTACATATTATATCTCAAGTACAAGACAAATTGTATCATGGTCACACCAATCTGTGTAGAGGATAAAGAGGCTTTATTTTGATATGGGCACAATTCACCATATATGGTTAATAAGTGCGTTTTGCACATGTTTTATTTGAACAAAAAGACAAACAATATTGTAATTGCACATGTAGTTGTCCAATTATTTTTTATGCCACTATTTTGTATCATGTCAACACTGAAGTATCAACAAAATTTTACAGCAGAATAGGAGGGCACGAAACAGGTGCCAGATCTTGACTTCACCAGACACAACAAACAATAGAACCAAGGTCCACTCATGGGTGTAGGACCTGAACACCGCAAAGCACTCAAAAACAAAACAAAAACATCTCCAACTGCCAGCGCAGGACCCCAACCCTGCAAAGCCAAAGTAAACAAAATAAAAAAACAAACAACAAACCAACTAGAAAGAATGAACACGCCCAACTGCATCCCCAGGGCCCCAAATTCGTAAACTTGAGTCAAACAACAACAAGCAACAATCGACGAACCAACGAACAAGCAACAACCACCGAACCAGAACCAGTAAACAACATATGTATCTCCAACGATTACCAAACTACAACCGAAGCACAGAAGGAACCAAAAACATATGATGAGCATGCCAGTAGAAATAAGCAAACATTTTTACTTGTAAACTGCAAATACTGAACAACAAAGAAGGAATAGAAAATGAAATTATGGCATTGAAACTTACTCCAAAACGATGAACGATAGAAGCTCAGGTCGAATTGTGGGTGCAACACCTGGACCCCGCAAAGTAAAAAGAAACAGATCCAACTGCGAATGCAAGACCCCAACCCTGCAAAGTTGAAGTAAACAAAAGCAGGCAACAAGCACCAACAGGTCCAACCACAGGCGTAGGTCCCGAACCTTGCAA
>CBVK0100300744.1:0-13008 GCA_900067695.1 Picea abies
AAGATGAGCCTTTGGAATAGGCAATAATTGGGTTCATCATCACCCCCCAAGTGAAACTTTGCACACCCTTTATGAATTTTTTTTATTTATTTGTTCTTACTACTGTTGTGGCTGCCATGTACCTTATTGTTGTTTTCTAAGATGTTGTTGTTCAACATTTTGTTGTTTTTTATCACCCTACTATTGTTGAACAACTTGTTGTTGCTTAGTAAACTCTTTCCTCATATCCCATGCCACATACCTGGTGAGATATTGTTGCTCATGGTATCCTTTATCCTTCACAATTATGGCCCACTCTTTTTCTTCCCTTTCTAAGTTGAGATCGGTCATAGGTGCTATAGGGAGAAGGAGTAGAGGGATCATCCTCAACCCAATCCATTTAGTCTTTATTTTTCTTAAATATTCTTTGTACCAAGCCATCCTTAACAGGGAAAGTTGCAAGGTATTGGGGGAGGGAGGTTCTTTGATTTGAAAATCATGAGGCAAGGAGTTCCACCTCCTATGGAAATCCTCTATTGCCCCTTCTCCCAATAATCTTAGTGAGTCATAAAGATGGGCTATTGCTTCCCTTTGCTTGGTTTTCCATCTTGAAGTTACATCCCTATCCAAAGAGAGGTTGTGATGGTTGTTTATGACATACTTATGTCTTCCAGCCTCAAATCTAATATAAGGGCAGACTAGAAACCCTACTAATAGAGTATTCATTGATTCTCAATACCATTCCCATTATTATGGTAGCATATTCATGCTTTTGTATATTCTAGAAATTCTGAGAAAACATGGCTACCTCAGCATCATATCCTATGATAATCCACATTATTTTGAGAATAATATGAATGAAGAAATATAATAGAGATATAACAAGGAAATACACAAAGATATGGAAAGGAACACAATAATACAGTAAATATCATATTCTATTAATCATTATCTGAAATACAAAAGACTATAAAATGCAAAATCACACAAGCTAGCTAGAATGGTGGTAGATCATCTCTGAGGAGAGATGTGTTGGCTACTCTCATTCTCCAGAACCCGATTACAATGAGGCTCCAAATTATTTTTTAACATAAATTAGAAATGATAAAACCCTAAACATCCAATACAATAACCCTGAGAGATGAAGCGCCAAAAGATTTGTGGGCCCCGATGGGGTTAGTTGATACATCAACTTCTCGAGGGAATACATTTTCCATATGAAATTCATGTGAGGAGCTTGATACATCATTGAAAAGGTCTATCCAAGGAAAAAACATTATTTTTGTCCTAGAATTTTCTATTTAATACATGTGAGGCACTACCAAGACAAAAAAAACATCGTTTAGGGCCTCAAAATGGCCTTGAAAATTTGGGACGTGAAAAACTGTAGAAAAACTGCCAATATGGAAAACTGTAATTTGAGGTAGTGGAATAGGTGGATGGCCACCAATGTCCACCTAGATCATTCCTCCCCCCTTAGGAATAAATGGTGGCCACCAATGTCCACCTAGATCATTCCTCCCCCCTTAGGAATAAATGGTCTCCATTGCACCAAATTTCTCCATCAGATGGGAAAACTTCTGTTGAATCTGACTCCTAGTGAGCCACTTGCACTGATGAAGAAATTTCCCTACTTTGATGACCCAATAGAGTTGGATGGTTTGTTGGTGGGTGTAATTTGTATTGGTTTCCATGATATGATAAAATGTCACATGTTCAATGCACCAAGGATTTATTTTTGTAGGGGCTAGTTGTTTGACCGTGTCCAAAGTGTCCAGGAGAGGTGGAAAGTATGGTCGGAGCAGTTCCATAATAAATACCGGGTGAAAACCAAGGAAAGGAAGAATACTTAATTCAAAATAATTCTCACCCAAAACCTTGGTAATGGTGTAAGGCTTGAATCAGAGTGGGTGTACCTTTCGATGGGGTCCTGTGAGGTGCTCTTTCTGCAAATGCAACCACACCTTATCTCCCACCTAAAATTTGTGTGGAACTACTTGTAATTGACATTGGATTTTTGCACAATATATTGAATTTTTTGTTGGATGTGTTGGATGCGCTCAACAAATTTGGCTACCCGATCAACCTCAGTCTAAGCATGGGAGAAATATTCATGTGCAACTGCAATGGGAATATCTATATCAATGGGGGCTAATGGTTGGAACCCCAAGCACACTTAAAAAGGGTTTTAGCCAATAGATTTGTGGAGGGATCTATTGTATCTATATTGAACATAAGGAAGGATTTCATACCATGTGCATAAATGTTTGGAATTGTACATCCTTAGGATATGGAAAATCATCATGTTGACTACCTTTGTTTGGCCATCAGTCTGTGGGTGGAAGGTAGTCACTTTGGTCAGCTTGGTGTCCATCATCGACCATAGGCTGGAAAAAATAATGCTCATGAACATACTTCCTTGATCAGATATAATAGTTCATGGGAGCCCAAAATAAACCCAAACATGTGTAAAGAAGAGATTGGCAGTGGCCTTGGCCATGATGCTCTTCTTACGGAGTGCCAAAACCACCATCTTAGAGAATTGATCAATGACCATGAATACATAGTCATTCCCATGATTGGTTGAAGGAAGACCAGACATGTAAACCATGGAGACATACTCCCAAGCCCTATCTGGATTAGGAAGAGGGGTGCATATTCCCTGTTTATTGATGGTGGGTTTGACAATGGCATAGGAAATGTAGGATCTGACATACTTGCAAACATCTTGTTGAAGCTTTCGCCAATAAAATGTTTTTGCAGTACTTCCACTATCTTTTATATACCAAAATATCATGTTTATTGGATGTAATGAGTTTCCCAGATTGGCTTTGCACACTCACTTGAAGGACCAAAAAGATGGCTTAGATGGCATAACAATCGATCCTGGAGATGAAAGTCTGGAACTGTTTTTCCTGCACTCAATGTTTGATAAGAAGTAGTAAATTCATTGTCATTATTGTATAATTGTGGCCATCAATATGTATCATGTCCACATGAGTTAAGAACTATGGCAAGCACTGCCACCGGGGTTTGACTTAGGAAATCTGCAACATGGTTGATGCGACCCTTCTTGTACTTGATATTCAAGTGGAATTGCTACAGGTACGTGGACCACTTCTTATGGCAGTAATGTTGTAACTTTAATTATGTATGCATGAATTGAAGAGACCCATGATATGTTTGGATGATCATTTTCTTCCCCAAAATGTAATTCTTCCACTGTTGACATTCCTACACAATGGAGTACATATCTTTGTAATATGTGGGGTATCTATGAACAACATTAGATATATTTTCATTATGATAGGCTACTGAAAGCCCATGCTAAGTGAGGAATGGACTGATAGCATAATCTAAAGCATCTGTATCAACATTGAATAGTTGTTGTAGGTCTAGCAGAATAAGGGTTGGTGCCGAGTAGAGGCAGAATTTCAAATCCTTGAATGCTTTCTATTGGGGTGTGGACAACGCAGACTTGTCTTTCACTCCACCCTTGGTCACCTGGCTTAGGGCCCAAAAAATATGAGACAACTCCAACAGAAACTGATGGTAGAAGTTGGTGAAGCCCAAGAAGCTGTGGAGCTCAATCATTATCTTTGGGGTTAGCCAATCATGAATGACTTGGATCTTGGCTAGATCCACATGCACAACATGCTCATCCATAATGTATCCCAAATATTGGATTTTATGCATGCCTAAGGAACACTTCTCCAAATTGGCATATAAATTTTTCTCTCGTAGGGTGCCCCAGACCTACTAAATATGCTCCAAATATTCCTCCCAAGCTTTGTTGAAGATGATGATGTCATCAAAATATACAACCACAAAGGATTTTGTGAATGACCATAATATATCATCCATGATCCTCATGAATATGGTTGGGGAATTATTCAAGACTAAAGGCATGACCAACCATTTAAAGAGACCTTCTTTATACTTAAACGATGTCTTCCACCCATCAGTTTTCCCAATTAGGACCTGGTGGTAGCCTGACTTCATATCAATATTACTAAAAAACTTGTCTCCCTTAAGCTGATTGAGAAGATCATCAATTTGGGGAATTGGGTATCACTTCTTGATGATGATCTTGTTCAAAGATCCGTAATCAATAAAAATTCACCATGTCCCATTCTTCTTATGTACCAAAAAAATTGGGATACCACAAGGTGAGGAGATTGGTCTGATGTGGCCATTCATAATTAGATATTGGATTTGGTGTTTGATTTCTTCATTCTCCATAAAATAATTCCTGTATATAGGGTCATTTGACATAGGATAACTAGGTTTCAGATCAATTTATTTCTTTACATGACAGTGCATAGACACCCTAGTAGGCGAGGAAAACATGTCTTTCTACTCTTCTACTATTCTATCCACCTGTCACTACTATGTAGAGAGACCCCATGTATAGGTTTTTGCGGTTGTAGTGACCTTCCATTCAGCTTCTGATCGAACCATACAGAGGAAAAATATCGTGTCCTAAGAGATCACCTTTTTGCACTGCTTCATGGAGATAAAAGAGACCACAGTATTTGGGACAACCTTCGATACCCTGTAGAGTTGATATCCCAAAGTAATAATGATAATATGGGTTCTAGATTCATAAAGAACATGACACTTCCACATATATGGTTGTCCTAAAAAAACATCACAAACTTCAAGGGGGGAAACATAAAAAAAATACCTCATCTTTGAAGGGTTTGATGTCGTAGTGCATGAGACATTGTTGGCTAACGCAAATGTCCCATCTCTAGCTAAGATAACCGATGGTGTATGGATGAAGATGAAGAATCATTTTCAGGGTCAACCTCTTGAAAACCTCTGCTAAGATCAAGGTATTTTATCTACTGTTGTCAACAATGAAATGGAGTGGGGTCCCCTTCACCCACATTTTTTAGTGGAAGAGGCGCTCCACTTCTTTAGGCTCCTCCATTTCCCCTGGCTATATTTTTTTGGTATTGATAGTGACACTAGGTTCTTCATCAATGATCTATATTCCATTTTCTGGTTTAGAATCATAATATGAGTCAGCATCTACCTAGGAGGTTTTATTCTCAGCAAACAAAAACGTTTTGGAGAGGCATTCATCAATATTGTGCCAAGGAATTTTGTGGAACCCTCACCACTTTCCAATGTCCTTATTCGACTTCCCATTACCCTTATTTATTGGATGCTTTGGATGGTTAACCTGGGGATGGACATCCCTTCTTTGTCCTTTGGCCTGGGAGTTAGGTCCACTCTTACCATTCTTTGGCTATTACGGATTTGTAGAAATAAAGTTTTTCTTGTTTTTTTTCTTAAATTTCTGCTCGATTTTGACAACATGTTGATAAGTGGCTCCTATAAATGTTGATGAACCTGCACAGATAATATCTAGCTAGAAAAAACACATACACAGTTTGCAGAGAAATGAGAAAAGAGAGAAACATGAGACAAAGAATGGAAGAATTTTATTAACCAAATGAATGAATGGTAATTTACACATGATATACTCTATATAACTCAACTAATGTGCATTGGAGAAGAAGAAAATGTGCCATAGTGGTGGTATAGATTGATCTAGACACAGACTGATAGTTATGGGAGTAAACTTCGACCTAGTCTCGTCTCTAAGGAAGTTATGGGAGTTAACTGTCACCTAGTCTGAGTTAACTAATCTCTCAGTCTTCAGTTAACTGATTGAAATAAAGTGAAGTGAGGAAGAGATCAGGGAATCATGAGTAATGTGCTATTCTAGTTATAATCGCAAGGACAATCCGCATTAGATGGTGATGATCCCAATGTTGCAGGGTGATGATCCCAATCTGGCATCTAGAATCCACTCAACTGATAAAAATGAAGTGTGAGATGAAGAGAATATTCTCTTAGAGGAATATTCTCCCTAGACTATAGGAGATTGAATAATGACTAGTAAGCATAGGGAAAACCTTAGGAAAAATAATTCCTAGGTGTGTGTGAAGTATCTCCAACACCTCCCAATGATGAGATGTCCAAAAACTCCATTTCGGTTTGGATGTATTGGTGTAGATCCCCATGGTATTTTAGGACCAAATGTCGCTCAAATTATTTGATACCTAGATTGGTGTGCAAGGTATGGAAGGTATTTGTGAACTCGTACACTTTGTGGCCCCACTCTTGGTGTAGTGTGGTCCATATCGTGTATTGGTCATCATAATTTCCAACAGGATAATATTGTTCCTTGAGGGCATCAACAAAATCCTCCCAAGTGGGTCGTGGCCCAAAAATTTTAGAGTCATCCTCATTATGTTTCTCACAGTAAGTCTCCTGCCAATATCTGACATGGGGAAGGGCCTTAACAAGTGTGAAGGTGATATTTTCACTGTTGGAAAAATTGTGGACAGAGAAATAACTCTCTAGCAAATTTAACTATTTTTTCAAGGCATTGACGTTTATCTGGCCTTCAAATAAAGGAATATCAAATATAACTTGTACCTTGAAGGGAATCACATATATGAAGAGACTTCTAGTTGAAGGTGCCTCCGTTGTTGTCGGTAGTTGTCGAAAGATCTGAGTGAAATTATACATCATCTCGTTCCTTTATCATGTGAGGGCTTCCTCGAGAAATAGTTTGAAAGGATATCTTTTCCAGCAATGTGATTTGAGCCAGTGGAATAGGTGGGTGGCCACCAATTTCCACCTAGATCATCTAATTCTTTCAAATCATCCCCGCCAATTACTCATCCCAGCCAATTACATCTCTGAAAAAATTCTATATCTCAAGATTGTCATAAACCCTAGAAGGATTTGTTAGCTCTCTCGTTTTAAATCCATCTCCCATGGTTGATGTCAACAATGATGAGTTGAGTATTTAAAAAGAAGAAAAATATTGGTTATTGGTTTCTTGTAGAGTGTTCAATTCGAATTGTTCCTTAGAGAGAATGACAACTCAGGTTTTTTTTTTAGGAAAACATGGTGGCTAGAATTCCAGCAAGGGTTTGCTTAGAATAAGAGAGGAAAACGTTGAGGGTTTCCTTAACAACTTCAAGTTCAGTATGTTTTTTTTTCATTCGTTCCTATAGAAACTGTGAAAATGGATTTCTACAAGAACTGTGTAAGTTGGGATTCTACATGATGCATTTTTCAAAGATTCACACAACCTCTAGTGTTAAAATAATTTGACCATGGGTTTATAAACATAAGAACTTTCACAATATCTGAGAAGAATTTAACACATTGAGAGATGGTTGTTTTGAGAACTGTATTCTATAGGAATGTGACTATGAAAAATTGGGCTTCTATAGGATACAATTTTTTTTTTCAAGAACCCATATAAACCCCCAACAATTACCATAAGTCTATAAACCATAAATATTGAAGAAAATGCAACAAATACTTAGAATATTTTTACACAAAGAGCTATTTCTTTGTTGATTAGGGTTTCACAGATACATGTAGTGATTATTCTCCTATAGTTTCTTATAACTCTTTGGTTGGGTGTTTTTCTTCTCTACCTCACCTGTGAGCTTGTCTTATTTCTCTTCACACAACTTGAACCACCTCTTTTACCTTCAAATTTTGAAATTTTGAAATGGTGCTCTAATTCTTCTCCTCCATCTTCAAGTTATGACCCCAAATCTTGGATTTGATTGTTGTCTTGTCACAACTGTCGACTTGATGTTTTTATTACTCCTTAATTCATGCTCTCAACTCATAGCAACGATCCTCCACTTAAATCGCTTAATCTCCACATGTCAATTAAACTTGTCATGAATTATGGACACCACCCACTAACAAGACATGAACGTCCTCATTTTCGTCACCATATTTAGAATTTATAAATTCTTAGACCATATGAAATAATCATGGCTAAAATTGTATGAAGTTTAAGTAAATGTCAAGAGGATAGATTAATGTGTTATCTTGATTACCTTTGCATGCATCATAATTTTCTTTTTGCAGTTGGCTGGAGTAATTTCAATGGTTATTGGCCATTTGATGAAGTTTAGGTCCTCTTGATGTCCTATTTGAAATCATTGTTGCAATCATTCTACAAGATACAAAGTATCATGTAGACTATGAGTATTTTCTACAAGATACAAAGTATCATGTAGACTATGAGTATTTTCTACAAGATACAAAGTATCTTGTAGAAATGTGATTTTTCTTTTTTATTGTTGATTCTAATGTAGAAACAGTTGGAGAATGTAGTTAGGTTGATGATATTGATAAAATGATGATTATTTTGACTTGGAATCTTGAATTCTTGTCATTCCTTGTAGATATGGCCTTGTAAGTTGATCATGTAGAATCTTGTAGGGTGGTCATGTAGAACTCTGTAGGATAACCCTATAGGTTATTTTTTTATTGAAAAAAAATGTAAAAGGTAATTTGTTGAGTATGGAAAGTGGTATTGATGCATGATGAAAATAAAAAAAACAAGGATAATCAAATGGGGTTGATGGAAAATGTTATGTATGGAAGATGTCATGGGAAGTGTATATAAACTAAAGAACTTATTACTTCTTTTATTTTTTGGTTGTTGACTTTTTCTCTTTTCTCCTTGTGCATATGGTTACTATAAATGGTGTCTTGGGTACCTATAAAACAAAATATTATTACTGTAAAATATTTGTTTTCTTCTCTTTTTTCTTTCTCAAGGAAGAAGTGCCATCACTAGTTTTCACCAATGCCCTGCCTCATCAAGCCTCCAGGAGGCTTCCTTGATGAGGATAGTTGTTTATTCCTCAGATATGAGACTGCCTCCATTAGAGATTTTCACCCACAGATATGTCCTAGATGCCTCTAGGACGTTTTTATCTAGGACTTGTATTCTTTTTTTTCATATTTCTTTATTGTGATGGATTGAGAGCATATCTACTATCAATCATATCCAAATTTTGTGTCCTCATTGTTGTTGTGAACTCTTTTTTTGTCAGTGTCTTGTTGTAAACCTTAAGTCTGAATCCATTCACCACTAGGGGTATTCATTCCCCATCAATGGTTATGATATGGAATGAACCATTATCATAACATTTCTCAATAATTTAGGGTCCTAACCACCTATTCATCAACTTTCCCTTGAGTTATTTAAATCTTGAGTCATATAAGAGAGCCCAGTCCCCTTCTTTGAACTTGTTATGCCTAATTTTCTTATCATGCCAATATTTTCTCTGTTAATGCACTAGTTCAATGTTGAAGAGTGCTTACATCTTGTACTCATCTAAGGAATTTATTTGACTCAATATTTCTCTTTTTGTTGATGGTAATTCCATGTCTAATTTAGTTGTTGTACTTAATGTATGGTATTCAAATTCTATAGGGAGCATGGATTTATTACCATATACTAACTTAATCGGTGTGAGCCCAATGGTAGTCTTCCATGTGATTTTGTATGCCCATGCTTCTTCTGTGAGTTTCTTTGACCAATATTTGTTGTTCATGCTCACTGTTTTGGTGAGGATGTTTTCTAGCTCTCGGTTGGTGACTTCATCTTTCCCATTTTCTTGTCTGTGGTAGGGTGTTGATTTCCTATGGTGGATGTTTTGTTCCTTCATGATTTATTTAATAAGAATTGGTGTAAATTGAGGTCCTTTATTTGTGACTATACCTCTTGGATAACCAAACCTTAATAATATTCATTCTTGGAGGAATACAATTACATTAGATTCGGTGGAATCTTTCATAGCTTTGACTTCATCCCATTTTTTCAAATAGGTTGTGCATACCAATATGTGCTTATTTTTACCTGATGGAGGATCAATTGGGCCTATGAAGTCCATGCCCCACTTGTCAAATGGTTCCATGGATACTTAGGGCTGTAAATGAGTCTCATTCATCTTTGTAGGCTTCCCCATTCTTTGACATTCATCAAAATGTGAAGTGTATTGTTGAGCATATCTGTGCAGGGTTGGATAGTTGTAACCAACTTGTAATATCTTGTAAGTTGTATTCTTTGGTGCATAATGTCCTCTACATGGTTCATCATGAAAATCATGGAGGATATCATGTACTTCATATTCTCTGGTGCATCTCCTCAAAACTTGGTTTGGGAAAATTTTGAACATATAACCTGCTACCCAAGCATAGGCTGAACTTTTTCAGACAATCTTGCATCTCTCCCTGTAGGAGAAATGTTGAGGGAAATTTCCTGTTGTTAGATAATTTTCTATATCAGTAAACTAGGGGGTTTGTGTTGATATGGAAAATAGGTGCTCATCTAGAAACTGGTCATCAATCATGTCTTCTTCAGTAGGAGTAGTCAACCTGGAATAAAAAATATGCAACTACATTTTTCTTACCAGGATTATCAAGAATTTTTAGATTAAATTGTTGTAATAAAAAAAACCATCTTATCATTCTACCATTAATTTCATATTTATTCATCAAGTATATAATGGCATCATGTACAAAAATTTATACCATGTAACATAATGTCTAAATTTATTGAAAGCATGAACTAATGCTAATAGTTCTTTTTCTATAATAGTGTAGTTGGGCTCTGCACCAACCAAATTTTTACTTATGAAATAAATCACATAAGGTTTTTTGTCTTCATCTTGTCCTAAGACTGATCCTACAAATTTGTCTGATGCATCAACGTGAATGTGAAATGGAATATCCCAATTGGGACCTTGAAGCCCAATAGAAGTTGATAGCTTCTCTTTTGTTGTTTAAAAATATTGTTGGAAGTTTAGGGTCCAACAATAATCTACATCTTTGGAAAACAAGGTAAAAAGAGGAAAATATATCTTACTGAAATATTTGATGAACCTCTTGTAGTATCTTGCATGTCCAAGGAAACTTTTGATATCTTTTGGTTTTAGAGGTAGGGTGATGATTTTGATTTTGTTTTTGTCTACTTCAATCCCTCTAGAGGATAGATGATGTCCTAAAACAATCCCTTTAGTCATAATCTTATTACATTTTTCATTGCTAAGGGACAAGTTCATTTCTCTACATATTTGGAGAACTTTGTCTAAATAGATATCAATTTTATCATGGATAAGTTTTGAAAAGATATCCATATATTCATTCATATAGATATCAACTTTATCATGGATAAGTTTTGAAAATATGTTGAGAATTTCTCTTTGGAAAGTGGTTGGGGCATTACTTAGGCCAAAAGGTAATACTTTGTAGGAAAATGTACCCTAGGGACAAGTGAAGGTGGCCTTTTCCTGATCTTCAAGACTAATCTGAATTTGGTTGTATCCACTAAATCCATCTAGAAATGAAAAGTATTCCTTTTCATCTAAGACATCCAATACTTGGTCAATAAAGGGTATGGGGAAATTGTCTTTTCTGGTAGCCTTGTTTAACTCTTGGTAATCTAAAAATATTATCCATTTCCCATTCTTCTTTTGAACAATAACTAGAGGAGAGACCCATTCATTGTCTGAGATTGGATATCTGAATCTGACATCTAGCAACTTTTGAAGTTCTTGTTTAACTATGTCTTTGATTATAGGGTTCATCCTTATTTGGGGTTTCCTAACATGTTTTCAATCCTCCTTGATGTAAATATGTTGAGTGAAAATTTAAGGATGGATTCCTTTCAAGTCTTTATAATCCCATGCAAAAACATCAACATTTATTTTCAGCACATCTAATATCTTTTGTTCTTGCTCACTAGGAACTTTATTGTTGATTTTGAGCTTTTTTGCAGGGTTTATCTCTATGGTTTTGTCAATTGGGTATTCTATTTTAGTAGTTAACAAATATGTCCATAATTATTTATTATTTTCAAAATAAATTTTATATCTATTATCATCATTGATTGATTTTATTCTCACATCAGTGGGATATTGGTTTTGCAGAAAAATTTCAAGGAAAGTGTCCTCGTCAAATGTACTATCATCCAAGGATGTGTTGATTATGTAGATGGGACATGAAATTATTTGTGTCAGGTCCTCTTCTTCTTCCACCTATAAAGGAAGATATTATGTTATCAAAGGTTGGGAAGGAGGATAAAGAACAATTTTCTTTTGCGATAGGCCATCAATTATAGTCATATTTCTTGCTCTACATCCATTGTATGCATATGTTATGGCCAACCAAGGCCTTCCAAAAATTAGAGGATATCCGTTGGATTGACACTTGGGTTGAAAGACTAGGAATTCAGTAGGGTACTCCCAATAATCAATGGAGATTATGATATCTTCCAACAAGCCTTCATGTTTGACTGTGGATATATCTACAAGCTGAAGGGAAGTGGGGGTATATCTCAAAAATCTCTGAAGGTTGAGTCTTATCATAGTATATTTATTCATAACAATGATAGAATCCCCTATATCAATAAGAGTATTATGGATCAAGGTGTTGTTCATGTGTACATTTACTAGAGGACTTCATGGATCCAAGTATTTAGGTACAATCAACTTCCCAAGAATAAGGTCGACTAATTGTCCTATAACCTTTATGATAGGAGAATATTTTATTCTCCTCCATGGTATTGTAATGCATTCTTCCTTGACATATTTATTGAAAATGGGAACATCTTTGAGGGCTTGTAAGAGAGGTATATTTATGCACAAATTCTTAAGTTCTCCTAAAAGGTCTTTTTCCTCAAATGTATAAGTTTTATTTGCTTGTAATGTTTCAAGGTAAGGAGAATTTTGTGGTTTATGTAAGGTAATATCTTCTTTATTATATTATTAATTTTATATGATCTTGGGTTGTTTTTGTAAGATATTTCCTGATATACTATTTATCTCTTGTAGTTCCAAGGAATAAGTCTGATAAGTTGTATCATTGTTGTACACAGGTTGAACTTGCTTCTTGTTCATATTTGGAGCAGGTTGAGTACGTAGACGAGGTTGTTTAGGAGAAAATTTATTTTGAGTAGTGTTGTTAGGTTGAGGAGGAGGAGGCAATAATGCAGGTTGTTGAAAATTTTGTGGCCTCTATCCTTGTGGAAGTTGACTCCACTGATTTTGTGGCATGCTAGGAAAATATTGTTATGGAGAAGAAACTGGAGGTCCTTGGTATTCCCAAGGATTTGGGTTTGTCCAAGGATATGGGTTATACCATGGTTGAGGAGACATTTGAGAATTATATGCACCAAAA
>CBVK0100300745.1:0-13008 GCA_900067695.1 Picea abies
TGAAGCCCTCAAGTATGAACTGAAGTAGAATTCCTCATCCAATTCTTATCCTATTCAATCAACCTTTTGTGATTATTCTTTCTTAACCTTTTCCATGAGATATCCCTCTTTACACAGGGGAAAGAGAAATGGTTGAAGAGATTAGGATTATCCCACCAAATAAGAGAAGCAATTAGGATCCAAACCATTCGGATGCCACCTCATCTTCTAGAGGAGCCCGTTATAGAAATTTCGTGAAACTTTACCTTTTCATAGTCTTTTGACATCGTTGCACCCTAGCTATAGAGCAGTGAAGATACGTCACAAGCCATCTTCATGACAAGGGGAAACGATCAAGCATCATTAGACTCTACATATAGTGCAACATGCGACGACTTTTCTTCATAAGGCTTTTAAGATGAGAAAGTCAGATACTTCCCTCATGGTAAAAGATTCTTTTTGGGAACATGAACCCATGTTTGTCAATAGATCATTGGGGTGAAAAAATAACGTGTAACAAAAGTGATCAAATGACGTGGGCAAAGAACACAATAATGTAACTACCTTGTCTTCATAATCAAATTTTACTCCCATGCTAGTCAACTGAACTAAGAGAGTATTAAAATTATTTAAATGAACAGTTATTTTTGTACCTTCCTTCATGCCCAAACTATACAACTTCCTTTTTAGGAAGATCATGTTCTTTAAGGATTTTGTCATATACAGGCTTTCCAGCTTCATCCACAAACCAACTGTTTTATTCTCCGCAACAATGTCAAACATAACATCATTGACCAAACACAGGCGTATGACACTCAGTGCTTTCACATCAATCTCATCCTATTCTTCATCTATTATGGTTGTGGGTTGCTTTTATTTTCCCAAATGCACCTTCACCACGCCTTGTTGCATGAGCATATCGTGCATTTTAACCTTCCATATCTCGAAATTGTTTTTTCCAGTGAACTTCTCGATTTCAAACTTAGCACTCCGAGTTTTCACCATATTTTATTATAATTTAAGCATGGAAACATATTATTTTCAGTAAGATTAGCATTAACAAGTTCATCATCTTTGCTAAGAAAAAATTGTTCATATTTTCTTACGAATTACCATTGGCAGAACACAATTACATTCTACAAAGAACATAATCCAACGTACCACCATGCACCAGAATTGAGTCATGTACTATGGAGCTAAGTGTTCAATTTTTAATGATTGAGAGTAGATCACCAGATTGCCATATCTTAGTCTCATCGTGCCATTACAATTTCTTACAATCATTTTGTTTCCATGCATAGAGTAGGGTTGTAATAATTTGGAGCAATTGAGAAACCAGTGCACCCCAAGAAATTGAGAAGTCAGTGCTAAATTGAAAAAACTTATGACAGTGCACCCAAAAAATTGAAAAAACTATGATAGCAGACTCCAGAAATTGAGAAAACTATGACACTGCACCCCAGAAATTGAGAAGCCAACGCTAAATTGAAACTATGAAATTTGTAATTTTACCCTCAACGACGCTCCCTCCATGCAGAGATTCTCGCATTGATGCAGACAATCGACACTCTCCCATGGGAATCTCCATGATTCCACGATTCCTCAGGTTTCGAGCGCTCCATGATGGCGTATCTCTCCCCAATCTCGTATCTACCAATGTGTCAGTTTATCCTCCTCTGATAGATGATGCCCGCTACCCTCTCTAGGGTAAAATCATGAAGATGGGTAACACTTTTGTGACAATCGGGTCTCCAAAATTCCTAGCGGCAATTTTTCGGCCGAAAAAATGTTGCTAAGAATTATTTCGGCTGAAAATTTGCATGTCTAATTAAATGGCGCTCTAATTATTCCCTCGAAATTCATGTACACTATTTTTTGGATGAATTATTTTCCCATGAAAGAATATTTTGGCCGAAATACTTTTCAACCGAAACGTTTATTTTTAACAGATTTCGTTAAAAACTAGGTTTAGGTCAAAAGAATATTTTGAACAAAAACCTGAAAATGGGATTGTTTGTAGGAAACTACAAATTCTCTCCATCTTACTTGATCTTTGGAGGTAGCGGACTCCTACAAATACTCAAAATTTAGTAATTAATACCAACATTTTTAAAATTGAATCTACTTTCATTGGATATAATTTGTTTTCATTTTCATTGTTTTTATCGAATTTTATTTAATTTTATAAAAAAATCAGTGCATAATATTTTTAGGGGAGATTATGATTCGGTGAAATTAAAAATCCATATCTCTAAAAATACACAGTGGAAAATTATGAAAAAATTATATTCATAATCCTTAAATTGTTCTCTTCAAAATAGTTTTTTTAGATTTTGCATTTAAGTAAAAATCAATATAGATACATGGTGGGGTAGAACATGTTTTTAAAATCAATAACTTTTTTAGATTGGTCAACTTCAAAAAATTCTAGAAATTATAATATCCATCTGTTAGATTCAAAAAAATAGTCATCACAAAATAGAGTCTCTGCAGATTGTTGTAGTATATTTCATTTTTCAAAAACAAAAGTTTAATAATGGATACATCGTTGGAGGAAAAAATAAGTCATTATCTTTCCCTTTACTTTTAAGGAACATATTGTCAAACAATTTCCAAATTGACATATAAAGTCTCAATAAAAAAAAAATGAAAAATAGTCAGTAGAAAGCTAACAAAATTATTCACAAATTTTGTCTTTATAGTAAAGTAAATTTCTAAATAAAAAGATTACTTTTGTTTACTGGATGTTGAAGAACATGTTAAAATAAAAAACAAATTCTCATAAGACAAGCAAAAGTGTTACCCATCTTCATGATTTTACACTCTATCAATTCATGATCTTGCACCAAGGATTTGGTCCTCATCGATATTCAACGTTTCTTTGATACCACTTAATAAATTTGACAACCACAGTCTTTACCAATTCCCAGAAAACACACACATAAAATGGAAAAAAATAAAAACACAATCATTTATGTGGTTCACCCAACCTCGAGCTACATCCACCATGGAGGTATCGATTCTCTTATTGTTCAAAGGCATGAATATTGCAACAGGATCACTCCATTCATATCACTCTTGTCAGCCTCTACGACCATACACCAATTTATAGTAATCTACTCAAGAAACTGATTTATTTAATGTGGTCATATCCAAATATAACTTAGTCTCAATAGTTAAAACAAACACTGAATTATAGGATCTAAAATCCTAATCCTCGAGGAATTTGTTGTCACCAAATTCCAACAAAAACCTAATCCTCAAGAAGGATCTAACCACTGATAAGAAGTTCGAGAATGGAATAGATAAGTTTCTCAATGAAAATAAGATGAAAGGGAGCTTGAGGAGTAATCTCTAAAGGAATCAAAAGATATATTAATTAGATGCATTCCCAATCCAAGTTGGTGTACACATATTCTATCATCGCCAAAGGGGTGTAGCGAAGTGTAACTAAAATCCACGATGGAGGAGAGTGATGACAACTTACTCTCACATTTCTCCATATTGTTTGGAATAAATTTTGAGCAGGTGTTGTTCATATCTGGGAATATTTCATCAAAATACATCATTAGGTAGATCTTTCCTCAACTTTGAAACCTAATTTTATTTCAATTGGTATGGAGTGTGAGAGATTACCTAATTTTCTTTCAACTCATATGGTGTGTGAGAGATTAATCATTTCATCACTCAAAAGATGGATTATCTCAGTTGTTCGAATTTGGAAGAGTTATCACTGCCCAAAAAGTAATTACCATCGCCTTGACTTCCTTATCTATTTAATGATTAAAGAATTATCACCGCCACACTGGTTCATTTATGGTTGATCGAATTTCAAAGGGGCGATGAACCATTAATGTTCTGGAAAACGAAAATTCAACTTACTTAAAACAAAGGGGAAAACTAACCTACTAATTGTATCAATATATATACATCTATGTAATTTTGATTTTAGTGTGCATAGATATACAAAGAAAAGAATAAATAGACAGTTTTTTGAGAGGGTTAACATGGGATTTTATGCTCTGTTCATTATTTTTTCTGAGTTTATAAATTCATGTTAATGTTTAGATTTATTACAGAGTAATTTATTTTGATGTATCATGCATATTTTGTTTTCAGTTTGAAAACTTCAGTTAAATCCTTATGTTGTGCAGTGTTTTGTTGTAGAATCTTATTAAGATTTTAGCACAGAAGTATTGGTTGAATTTATTGTTGCACGAAATGATTCAATGAAGTTATTTTGTTTTTGTAACATGAGTTTTTAGTCTTTTGTTATAATTCCCCTATTTCTTCTATAACTTTGTTTTACTAGTAATGAATGGTGTGAATCAGCTAAGGTAGTATGGTGAAGACCTCTCAGACAAGAGAGTAATTGAGAAAGTTCTCATATCTTTTCCAAAGAAGTTTGAATTTGTAGTTGTACCCATAGAAGAATTAAATATATTATTATTATGCATATATATGAATTAACATGTTCTTTGATTGCTCATGAATCAAGGATGTCTATATATGATAATTCATAAAATAATTCCTTCAAATCCTAGTTGCATGTTACTAGAGGAAGAGGCAAAGGAAGGTCTAGTAGTAGAGAAAGAGGAGGTTCGTTTGTTGTTCAAAGAGATATAACAAAAATGATTCACACTCTAAGGAGAAATATCAACATAATCCTCCTATTTTAAGGGGGACTAGCAACAGATCCTGACAACAACCAAATCAGAGGTATGATAAATCTAAGGTACAATGTTATTATTCTAATAAATTTGGACATTAAGCTAACAAGTGTTGGAAGAAGAAAGAAGATGTTGGCAAGAAGTCAACTCACATGACATAGGAGTCAGATGATGATCACAGAGGAGTGAGAGGATGATTAGAAACCCAAGTTTGTCAGATGATGATCACAGAGGAGTGAGAGGATGATTAGAAACCCAAGTTTTTGACTTGTAATTTCACCTAGGAAAGTTCATATGATGTTTGGCTTTTGGATAGAGGATGTAGCAACCACGTGACTAGAAATAAGAACTTATTTTACAGTTTAGATACCAATATTCAGTATGAGGTAAAATTGGGTAATGATTGTAAGGTAAGAGTTAATGGTAAAGGTGTGATTCCTATTTATACTAGTAATGATGAAAGAAGAAAAATAGATGATGTTTATTATGTACCTAATATGAAATGCAATATGCTAAGTGTTGGACAACCGATAGAGAAAAATTACAGAGTGTTCTTTAAGAACAAGTTATGCAAAATTTATGATAAGTATCTAAGTAAGCAATTGATTTCCAAAGTAGAGATGACAAAGAATGAGATTTTTCCACTTATTATGAGAAATGTTTGGACTCACTCTTTGAATTCTTATAAAGATAAAGGTTTGGATGAGTAATTGTTATGGCATTTGAGATATGGACATTTACATTTTGGAGTCAAGATTTGTTGCAAAAGAAGAAAATGGTGAAGGGATCTCCCAGTATTTAGCGACCAACAAGCTCATGTGAGAGTTGCATACTTGCAAAGAATCACAGGGATAAATGTATTTCTGGGGTTTCATACATGGATAAAGCTCCATTGGAACTTGTTCACACATACTTATGTGGACTGATGAAAACATCTTCATTGATTGGTAATGCCTATTTTATGAATTTTATTGATGACTTCAGTCGAAAAATTTGGTTTTATATGTTGAAGGAGAAGTCTGAATATTCTAATATATTTGATAGGTTTTAATTTATTATTGAAAAGGAGAGTGTTAAATATATTAAATTATTGAGATCAGATAAAGGAGGTGAGAATATGCTAACTGATTTCATGGAATTTTATCAGTCTCATGCAATCAAGAGACATTTTACTACTCGTTATACTCCATGACAGAATGGCGTACTAGAAAGGAAGAACCGAACCATTATGAATATGGATCGAAGTATGTTGAAGGAGAAGCATTTTCCAAATTAATATTGGGGCGATGCAATAGTTTTTTCAGTAAATATTATGAACAAAATTACAAATAAGAGTGCAAAGAACCAAGTTCCCTAGGAATATTAGAGTGGTAATAATAGGAGCATATCCCATTTAAGGATTTTCGGGTGTGTAGCTTATGCACATGTACCTGAAGAGATGAGGAAAAAGTTGGATGATAGAAGTGAGAAATGTTTCTTTTTTGGATACAATGAGGATTCTAAAGAATATATACTCTATGATCAAATAACGAAGAAGTATGTTATCAATAGATATGTTGAGTTCAAATAAGAAGAGGCTTGGGATGGTAGCATTGATAAAATTGTTTTAGGGGGAAATGAAATATCACATGAAGATGATGATGGACATGAGAAAGATGTATAGGGAAGACAATTGATTCCACAGTCACATGTACGCCTCGAATAATAAATCTTGTAAGAAAAACACCAGTATTCCCCCCATCAAAACTAAGAACTCCCAAAACATATGAGCGTTGTGATCCATCAGGTCATGGTGGACAACAAACATGATCAAAGGTAAGTGATGAATCAAATCCTACTTTAACTTCATTAAGAAACAAAATTAGAGGTCAAAATACTAGAAGTTTAAGATAATTGTATGAGAAAAATGATGAAGTAGATCAAGTTTCAAATTTTGCATTGATTGCGTATGATCCTGTAAATTTTTATGATGTTGTTAAGAAAGAAGATTGGGTAGAAGCAATGAATGAGGAAATTGATGACATAGAAAGGAATAATACTTGGGAACTTTTAGATTTTCCTGAAGATAAAAATTGTATTGGCTTTAAAATGATTTACAGGACTCTGTTAAATGTTGAAGGTGAAGTTGATAGGCACAAGGCAAGGCTTGTAGCTCAACGGTTCAGTCAACCCAATATTGATTATAATGAAACTTTTGCACTTGTAGCCAGTCTTGATAGAGTAACAATGGTTTTAGACATTGTTTCACATAATAAATGGTGTATGTACCAAATGGATGTAAAATATGCATTTTTAAATGGTTTTATGAAAGAAGGGGTTTATGCGAAACAATCTCTAGGATATGAGATTGATGGATAAAAAGGTAAGATCTATAGGCTAAAGAAAACATTGTATGGATTGAAACAAGAACCAAGAGTATGGTACAACATAATTGATGAATAATTGAATAGTGAATGATTTAACAATAGTCCTAGTGAGCCAACTTTGTATACAAAGGTAAATCAAGAAGGAATACTCTTGATTGTATGCTTGTATGTTGATGATTTGATTTTCACTGGAAATCTTTTAGTAGATGAGTTTAATACAACCATGAAAACTGAGTTTGAAGTGACTCATGTAGGAATGATAAAGTATTTTCTAGGCATTGAAGTAAATCAATATAGGGATGGTACTTTTATTTGTCAAACTAAGTATGCAAAGGACATATTGAAAATATTCAGGATGGTGAACTGTAAACCAACTATAACACCAATTGCAACTAGAACAAAACTTAGTAAGAATGATGAGGGGTCACGTGTTGATCTGTCTCTATATAAAAGACTACTTGGAAGTATTATGTATTCGACAATAAGAATTCATGATATTATGTTTGTTGTGAGTCTGCTTTATATATTTATGGAGACTTCGAAGAGTAACCATTCGCAAGAAGGAAAAAGGATCCTAAGATATGTTGTCGAAACAACAAATTATGGTGTTTTGTACACATCAAATTCAGAATTTAAGTTGATTCGATATACTGATAATGATTTTGTAGGTAGTGTAGATGACAGGAAAATGACATCATGATATGTGTTCAACCTTGGATCATGAGATGTAGATTGGGATTCAAAGAAGCATCCCATTGTGACGTTATCATCTGTTGAGGTAGAGTATGTTGCAACAATAATAGCTGCATGTCATACTATATGGATAAGAAGGATTGTGACTGAGTTGTTGCATGAACAACAAGAACCAACTCATATTTTCTGTGACAATAAATAAGTCATTTCTCTCTCATGTAATCATGTTTTCCACAAGCAAATATTGATAAAAAAATATCATTTTATTTGAGAGTTGATAAACAATGATGAAATTTCTATAGAATTTTGCAAATTTGAAGATTAGTTTGCACACATGTTTACAAAGTCCTTAGCAAATGAATTATTTGAAATTCACAGAAAGAACATTAAGGTTTGTGAATTGTAATATTGCATAGTTTTTTTTAGGGGAGAAATGATTAAGGGGGAGAATGTAAGAGATTAATCATTTCACATCCCAAAAGATGACTTATCTGACTCGTTCGAATTTTGAAGAATTACCACCAACCAAAAATTAATTGCCACGACATTAACCGCCTTATTTATTTAACAATAGAAGAATTATCACTGCCACACTATTTCATTTCTAGTTGATCAAATTTCAAAGGGGAAATGAACCATTAGTGTTCTAGAAAAGAAAAATTCAACTTACGTATGTCAAAGGGGAAAACTAAGTGACTAATTGTATCAATATATATACATTGATGTAATTATGATTTTAGTATGCATAGATATACAGAGAGAAAAATAGATATATAGAGAGAAAAATAGATATCAACGAAAAATATCTATTTTCTTTATCTCTTTTCTTGTAGCCCGAAAGTCCTTCATATCAAATTATGCTAAAATATGATACTTTAAATAATGGATGACATCCTTATTATTATCAAAAAATAACATATCATTTAGATATACAGTGATAATAAGGAAATGACCACCATCCTATTTGTAATACACACAATTAATTGATTTAAATTTCAAAAATCTTAATTCAAATATGAAAGAATCAAACTTTTGGTATTACATTCTAGAAGATTATTTGAGACTATATAAAATTTCAACATAGCATTTATCACTATTAAACAACAATGCATCACAAGTCTCATGAAAAAAAAAAAAATGAAACAATGCACTACCTTAATAAAAATGGTACTCCCTTGCATTTATTAATGGATTAGAGAACAAGTAAATTCATAAACATTTTATATACATATTAATAATATGCTTAGAATGATAGAGAAATTCATCACATATGTTATGGAAACAAAAATTGAGACATTGCACTACCCTAATAGGATAGCACCTTAATTACCAAAGATGTGTGATGTGCATTACCATTCTTCATTTATGCACTATTGAACACAATAAATTCATATGCAATTTCATATACATATTGATGGTATCTTTAGGAAGCGTGCGCCACTTAGTAATGAGACTTGTATAGGCACAGTGTTCATGCTCAAGAAAACATTGAGTTGCATAAATAGTAATTTTTTTTGAAAACTTTGAGTTGCACTAGTAGTAATGTTTTTGAAAACTGAAAAAAAAAATTAAAGATTGATTTTAAAATTTAAATGAGTGGAAATGTAAATAAAAAAATATTAATCAATTTACCTAAACATAGTGGCCGCATAAATAAATTTGTAAATTTTGTATGTTTTGATGATTTTTTTTTAATGAACAAAAATTAGCTATAAACATAGAAATGAAGGGATGGAAAAATATGTAAATTTGGTAATATCTCACAACGAAACAATATATTGTAGCATGCACATTATACATGATTGATTATCCCAACGTTGAAGTGAATAAAATATAACACTCTTGAGAAAACAATTCAATTAACAAATTTATGAGAAAAAACTCACAACAACCCACAATTAAATACTCCATTACTAAAGCTACCAAATGACAACGCATATAAATGATGTGTGCCGCATATTTTGCAACCCAATGATTGAAACGAAGTAGAATCCAATTCAATGAATCACAATTAAATATTCCATTACTAAAGCTAGCAAATGACAAAGCATGTAAATAATGTGTGGCCCATAGTTTGCAACCTAGTGATTTAAACAAAGTAGAATCCAATTCAATGATTCAAACAAAGGAGAATCCAACAATGTAGTAATATGTGGCTATCTTTATAATCACACAATGGATTTAATAAGAAAATTAAAAGAAACAATTTAAAAGTTATTATTACATAATAATTTAAACAACTACATAGTAAGTAACTATACTAATTATATAATAGATAATATAAATCTTATTTAAGAAATTTAGATGTGAAAATCAACATCAAATGGTTTGGGTTAACTTTATTTTCTAAGCAATTACAGATAATATAAAAACAACTACACAATGAGTAATTATATTATTATATATTATATTAATTATATAATAGATAATATAAATCTTATTTAGGAAATTTAGATGTGAAAATCAACATCAAATGGTTTTGGTTAATCTTATTTTCTAAGCAATTGCAAAATTATAATGATATTTTGATTATGTGGAATAGGTAGATTACAAACTCATAAAATTTCGAACACAATTCTTCTCCTCTTTGTCAAAGAACCCTTTCTCCCATTTGATCAACTATGTATGTTAGGTGATAGAAGAATCCATGCTTTATATGTGTATATGTATGTGAAGCATTAAATGAAATTTGAAAAGAAAATTTAGTTTGATATTTATTTATATTTTGTTTTAGGTGATGAAAGAACCAATGTTTTATATGTGTATATGTATGTGAAGTATTAAATAAAAATTGAAATGAAAATTTAGTTTGATATTTATTTATTTTTTGTTTTATTGGTGTAAATTCATAAATTTTTTATAAAATTTTTTATTCTATTTAGATATGTATCTTATCATTTGTGAGTCATAAAATATATGTTTTTTATAAAATATTTTAACTTATTTTTGTGTACACATCACTCTTACACATAATTGCAATGGTATTTTTCATATTCCATTAATCATTATTGATTAATTGGGTTTGGTATTCATTGATGTCAACCCTTGAAGAAAGTTTGATAGTTAATTCTTGCAACACAAAGGTTTGGGTAATGGACCCAAGTTTGTTTGATAGATAATGGTATGAGTTTTGATATATTGGCAGGTAAGACTATTCTATATGGATAGTATATGTCATGCCATTTCAGGTGGTATGTGATAGATATGCCATCTTGATCAACATATGTATCAAGAAGGTATGTGATGCCATGAGTCACAATAAATTTTCATTATCCAAATAAGGTATGTGATGCCATGATATTTTTTTAGCTATCATAAGGTCATTATCATGTTAAAAATAGGCAAGGTGTTTACTATGAATACAATGCTTAAGCTAATGCCAATGCTTGTATCGGCTTTAAAGCAGTAGTGATAACTTGTATATAAGTAAGCACATATTACAAAGCATGATCAAACTCATCTATGTATTATGTGTAATTAATAGGTGATAATACTACCTACTTCATTTCAAATACTCTAGCTTCTACACGAATTCATCAACTTGCTTATCGTGAACAAGTGGTTTTAGTTCCATATCTTATATAGACTACATGTTCCAAGTAAACTGTTGTAACCAAGTAATCAAGCTCATTATTACTATGGATGATCATTACTAGTGTGTTAGTTATGGTAATAAGGGTAAGTGATTCTGAACTAGTACTCTTAGCATAAGGTAAATGACCGTAAGGCAGGTGTATCATCTAATGAAAATCTTATGGTTTCACTTGTACTAGTGTTCATAATAAGAAGAGTAATTATTTGGATAATACTGTAACCTTATGAGATTAATCACGTAGTAACCTTATTTAGCTCTTGTTATGGGTTTCTAAGGTCGTACTTAGGTTAGACCTATGTAATACTCATCTTTATCATAGTGTTGATTAGAGAACATCTATTGGTTCATCTTAATCAATAGAGTTCATTAGGGGAATGACTCAGTGAACTAAACTAAGTTGTTACCTATTCAAACTCATTTCTCTTGTATCATCAATAGAATGACATATAGCTGGTATCACTTCCATGGAGTTACTACTATCCAAGGATATGGATTTGGCTTACCTATTAGATCATAGTGGTTACTACTATCCAAGGATATGGATTTGGCTTACCTATTAGATCATAGTGTTGACTTATGGAGCTTAGTTGATGCTTAACTATGACTACTATTACTGTCATATGGTGGTATTATTACAACTAATATGATGTGTTCCTGGAGAAGGCTATACATTTATTACATGATTAGTGTATTGATTATATGGTAGTCACCAAGCTCTACTAAGTTGTGCTTTATACTAGTGAGCTTAAGCAAGTGATTACTAGTTAGTATTGTTCATTAATGATAGTATTCTCCCTAATAAACACTGCTTATACTTATAATGATATCAATCCTTACTAATCACTATTACTTAATAGGTGTTGATTGTACATGTGAAAACAAGCACGTACTTGGCATATCAATATGAGTTGTGAAATTGATGGCTTGTATTAACACATTACAACACATGCTTGGTTTGGTGTTACGATGTTGACCTAATCAGTATTGGTGATATGTTCATACTTATGGTATTAGTATAAATAAGCTAGATATTATAGGATATGAACTTATATAGTGAGCCTCATGCTAATCAAGTGTACAAGGACTCTAATAAGTACAATGATTGAGATAAGTATAGATTAGTGTTAATTATACCAATAACATGATTGTCGCAGATCATTACAAAATCATAACAATTGATATGAGTACAGAGTAACTAGCTTTCTTTAAGCTTTAATAGGCATGCATATATGGTAAGCATTGAGCGTATTTCACACTCTAACTATCACCATATCAATAATAGTGGTGTGCTCATTACATGATTACAATACTGGGTATAACTACACCAATGTTATAATGAGAATCACTTACCCTTAGTGACTAAGCTATCTATAACATGATGCTTGATTTCAACTTGTATTAGCTATGATAAGGGTTTCTCTATTACTGCCATGTCTTGTCTGAGTCCACAGCTTGTTCCACTATTCCAAGTGATTACATATGTATAATATAGTCATTTCTATTGTATCAACCCCATCCAAGTATGTAGCATATACGCTATCCCTTATTCGTTGTATTCAATGGGCTACCTAATACTCCAACTCGAAGTTTGATGGTTGATAGGATAGGATATTCATAACACTTATGGGATTACAAGAAATGAATATTATCATATATGTTTGCACCCAAATCGTCACTGTGTGAGCAAATTATGAGTGCTTACATG
>CBVK0100300746.1:0-13007 GCA_900067695.1 Picea abies
ATATTTTGTCATGCTTTAAATAAAATAAAATATAATTAAAAACTTGGAACAATCATTGCCAACATTGTCTGCTCTCTCTTGATTGACATCCAAGGAGGAAGGTTATTGTTTATAACAAAAACAGGCCACACTGAGTACATAGAACAAAACTCTCCAAATGGATTGACACCATCAGCTGCCAACGAAAGTATAACATTACGAGGTTCTTCTTTAAAAATTGGCCACTTTTCTTCGATGTCGTTCAATGCAGAACCATTTGCAGGCATTCGAAGAACATCGTCTCGACTTCTATTCTTTGCATGGAAATTCATAAACTGTGCTATACTTTGGCACCTGAACAACCGCTGGAAACGTAGAATTATTAGAATATAACGAAGAACTTTGCGAGACACCTTCTTTGACGCTTTATTGGTTCAATATCTACTTATTTGACATTGTGGGCATTCATTTTCTATTTCATATTGTCCATAATATATGATATGATCATTAGGACATGCATCAATAGCCTGATAGTCCATTCCAATTTCTTTCATAATCACGGATATTTCTCGATATGTGCATGGAAAAATATTCGACGTCGATAATAGAACATCACCTAACAATCTACAAAATTCTAAACAATAAGTCAATGTAAACAATATTCATCATCAATATATCATCCAATATACTAATTTACAAATTAGAAAACAATAGCAATATAGGAAAAAATTGAACCTTTTAAGTATTTGTGAACATGCAGGCATAAATAATTAACAAATTAAATGCCTTAGTATCTGTGTGAGACATTGTTATTGGATAAATCCGTAAGTGCGGACATGAACTGATCTCCCTAGATCCACCTGGATCTAGAACAAAGCAAGACAAAACATGACTCTTTCCCTAGATTCTAACCATTGAATTAAATAGGAGGAAAGAACAAAGAACATACCTTATTATCGCTTCCTATGGTCTTTGTTGCTCCCGCTTCTCTCCAGTGCTCTCGTGCAGCCAAGACCAAGACAACACAAACCAACCAAAGTGAAGAAAGCACAATCTATTCAACAATCAATCTATGTATATGATCAAGGAATTATACAATAAAGTGGAATTAGCTTTATGGGAAAGGGACATTCTACTGTATCATATTAATGGAAAGTAAAGATTACAAACTGAGCCTTGATGTCACAAACTTCCTTTCGATGGCCCTTGGCTCCGACACACACACTTGCTCACTTGCATGAAGAAGATCAACCCCTTTTGATAAACTTGCTGGAGTCTCCAAGCTGCTGTAGTTTCAGTCCTTCACACAATTATTTCACCAATTCTCCAATGAATCTTGCTTAACCTTTTCCATGAGAATTCACTCAATATATAGGAGAGAATGAATTATTTACTTAGATAAGAATGATCCCAAAATATCAAGGAATCCAATACTAGGATAACCATTCGAATGCCAACCCATCCTTCTAGAAGATTCCCTTCTAGAAGCTTCAAGAATTCATCTTTTTCCTTGCTTTAGAAAGAGTTCACACCCTAGCATTTCAACACAGTGCGAACTTCTCGCACCCTGGCTTAAGGAAGCATGCGAGAATCATGCATTCTCGCAGACAAATATACTAGCAGCCTGCGAACAGTCTTCAAAAATGAGTGTTTTCTGGAAGAGATGAAAATAACTTTTTCTCAGGAGAAAGTTCTTATGAAGAGCCTAAGTACACCATCATCAATACATCATCATGATGACCAAAATCATGGGTAATAGAATTCCCCCCAAAGTATGAGGTTGGAACTAGTGACAACCGATAGAATTTGTAAGCTGCATGTGTGTGTCGCGAACCAAGAGCACATCTAATCGAAAACCTGCGAACAACCAAGCATCTGCAGAATATCATATATACCAATTCTGAGGTAGGCATTCCCATACTCAGATCATAGACTGATGACAATTGTAGACCTGGGTCATGGACACCAATCATACACTATGGATCCATGCCGTCAAAATATAGCATAGCCACTAGGAATACACTGTGGATCTATGTGAAAAATTCAAATTGAGACGACATAGCCACGAGACATACACAGTGGATCTATGTGTCGCAGATTATACATACTCCATCGCAACCTGGATCACAAAGATGATATCCAGGGTCTTCAATATCGTCGCCCAAAGTACAAATCTAACCATGTGATTACATGTGTTGAAGTCGAACAAGGTAGAAACCACTTGATTACGGGTCAATGATGAAATCGTTAACAAGTGCGAGGGAAATCACCATTGATGTCAATGACTCCCAAGGTACCATAGTACAATCCATCGAGTGTGAATAAATGAGTTGACGTCGAACATCCGATGGAATCTTTCAATCAGGGGTCAATGATGTAAACCCACTATCGAAAGTGAGGAAACCTGCCATTGAGGCATGCAAGCTCCAAGGTACCAAATAATTTCTAAGTCTTGATTCTAGATAATGAGCTGAAGTCGACGGAACAAAACTCATCACAGGAGGGCCTTGATGTATCCCCCATCAATGACACGAAATGAGTAACAAATTTTGAAGGTGAAATAGAGTATTTTGCAAATTGGACTAGACACAGGGAAGGCCGACACGGAAAGAATGGACAACTGCAGATGGCCGACTCAATATAGGTTTCAGATGGACTGCTCTTGAACATATGAACGACACGACCAATGATTTGGCAGCATTGACTCAAAGATGACACAGGAAATGACCTTGTAGCAAATCGAATGAGAGACAAATGGATTTCCCAAACCAGCTTCAAATGATGAATAGGGGGTGTCATGTTCAAGAGCGACACTTACTGCCAATTAATACGAAGATGAAGACATATCCCTTTCCCAAATTTTCCCCCACCATTTCTGGCGAGTACCTCCTTATTTTTACGCAAGCTTGAGGAGGATAACATATGCTTTTTGATATAAGCTCATTCTTTGGACGAGTCCCTCAGAGTATGTTTAATGAACCCTAAGAAGGAGTGGTTCGGTCCTATCACGGGTCTGGCAATGTTTGTTTAATGAGTCTAGAGATAGAAAACTCGAAGGTTTTTCATGATTATAGAGTTTGGAAAACACTTAAAAGAGAACTCTCTCAGTTCCTTTTTCGTAAAATAGTTTGGATGAGACCGAAAAAGAGATAAATTATCGCTCACCAGACGCTTACTTCAAATACTTTATCGAGCGTGAAAATAGCAAGGTCGCTTGGCGATCTTTTCATGTTTAGAGAGTCTGAAAAGAGCTTAAAGAGGACTTCAGGGGGGTTCATTTTTCGTATAACCTTGTTGAGCCCAAAAAAGTGATAAAAGTACGCTCAATCGCGTTCTCATGTATTTACAAGCGCAAGAACGAACAAAGACCATGCTCAAGGTTTTTATATAAAAACCATAAAAAACAATCAAAATCACGCGATAACAAAGAAAAACATGTCCGTATCTCTGTATTTGATCATCAAAGTCATCACGGCTGCAAGAGTTACACTCAACATGACATTAGGGATTAGGGTTTAATTGATAAATAATAAAAAAAAACAAAATGATATAGTAAAAGTAAATAAAAGGAGTAAATACTCTTTTTACCACATCATTTTTACATTTCCACTATTGAGCTCAAAAAACCCCTCTTTTACCCTCCAAGTTCGGCGTTAGATTGCGGGAGCTACGAGAGACCATTCAGCGAGCCGTCTGTGACAGTTAGGTAGGCTCTTCGTCCTTAACACTTTCGTGGTTTAATTTTGTAATTTCATTGGTTAAATTTGCATTTTTAAATTGATTTTCCAAGCCCTACATGCATGCTGCCATTCTCTCAGGCAGGCTATATGGGGCCTGCGAGAATGAGGCGTTCTCACAGGTGCGCCTAAGGCCACCTGTGAGGTTCTCGCACTGTGCACACAGGGCACCTGCGAGAACCGCAAAGCTCAATTTGTTTTTTAAAATTTAGCCAATGAAAAAGAATGGATTCATGAAAATAGTTGCTAATCTTCTTATTGTGTCTCTTATGCAGATAATTGGCCATCAACATGGTGCTTGAATGGCATGAAAGGGAACATGAATAAGACAATGCAATGGCCGAAAATCATCCACCTACTATAGCTTCTTTGAGAGACTGTGGGCTCTTGAATTACTTTCGCATCCCGGGTATGAGAGACCAAGTCAGACTATTAGAGTACCTGGTGCATATGTGGGACCCTGATCAGCAGGTGTTTCATGTGGGGGTCCAAACATTGTCCTTAGACATTGAGGACATTTACTTTTTGACTGGTTTGTCATGGCGGGGGTGCTATGTGAGCCTGAATGGTAGTAGAGGTGGTGGGCTAAAGATGAGTGAGTACTGCAATTTACACTGCGTGCCCGAGGCTGAGAGAAAGAAAGGAAAAGTAGCTATTTGGGGGGTACGAGACTTGACCCTCCGTACTATCCTTTTCACTATAGCTCGGATGGCTGGGAGTTCTTCTCCTCACATGGCGTTATAGAGTTACTTCTAGTATTCTATTGAGTGTACTGAGCCTCGAGTGTTCAACTGGGTAGATGTTGTGCTTCGCAGTATAAAAAAGCAATTGACCAAATGTAGGCGAGGTAACTTGAGGAAATTTGGGTACGGATCTTTACTGGTATCCTTCTTCCTTGAGCGGGTCCCATTACTGAGGCTACAGGTGGAGTGGAATTTACCAGCTCCCAGGGATCCGCGGATGCTGAGATGGTGTCGGCTCATGGCCCGACACGTAGCAGGACCGATCATCAAATATGATGATACTTTCTTTGACTGGCTTCAACCATAGATTTTGATGGTTGATGACTACGCTTATGCTGGGATGGATTTCCGAGGAGATCCGGATTTGGTATTGCCAGAGGATGCTCAGTGGGGGGTCCTTGGTAAGAAGTACACACATTTTCTCTTTTTTAAATGTTTTTGTGAACTTTTGTCATATTCAAATGTTTTTGTTTTACATATTCATCCAAAGACTAATGCAAAATAGTTTGTTGATAACACATATGTTGGACCGTACTGACCTCCCAACACTTCTCCCATCCAGCGGCGAGGAGAGGTAGCGGTAGCACCACAGTATGCTGAGGATTATCAAGTGGTGGAACAGAATCTAGAGGGCCTGATTGCGGACATTCCAGACATGACTCTGGAAGAGGTTCCACGATGCGATCAACATCATACTGTAGGGGTATTAGCATCTATGAGTCGACTGCTCCATAGGGTTGCTAGGGCAGTCGTGTGTTACCGTGAACGTCATCCATGACGTCACTTTGTAGAAGCTATAAGCTTCAATTTTTGACATTTTGGTCTTCGGACAAACTTTTTGTAAAAAACTCTTTTGATCGTTATATATACAGACGTCTTCTACCAGTTTACTTTATATTGTGTGAATTTTGATGTGTTTGATTTATAAATGATTCAAATGTCTGTCCAATACATAATTATCCAATGCATCTGTTAATTTATTTAGACATCTAGGAATATGTTGATATTCAATGTGATCAAAATAACGTTCCAAGAGGTGAATTTGCAAATACACCCATAACAAAGTAGGACTTCGAATAGAGTAGATATTACTTAACTGTAGTACTACAAGCTGCGAGTCAAGTCGCACAACCAAATGACGAATTTCGAGCGAGATAGCATCAACCAATAATTCAATAATGATGCTATACTCTGCAATGTTGTTGGTTGCACGCCTGAGGCACACACCTCGTAAAGATACAAGTTCATTTGTTGGGGCATATATTTCCCACGTAGCGAAAGCAAGGTTCTGAGTACTACGGCTAGCGCCATCAGCGAAGCCAATATAGGGTAGTGAAGACTCCGTCATCTGGAAATCAAACACAACGTCACATAAGGGCATAGACCAGATAACGACAAAAGAAAACTATAGTAACACACAAAACGTATGATACAATAAAATACAAGTACTTGTGCACAAATGATTTATGCATACTAATTCTTCAAGTACAACCCATTCCTGGGTTCACTCAAAGGGATACCATCGTAATCTACCAACTCATATGCTCCTTTTTCCAAAACTCGGCGAACAATATAGGGACCTCGCCACATGGGTTCGAATTTCCCAGTTCCTAACATATCTCGATCTTGTTCATAGAGAAGAACAAGATCACCTTCGGAAAAAGTGCGAGGCTTGACATGCTTGTCGTATTGGGCCTTGACACACTTTTTCTGAGCTTCTATAACCAGGGTGGCGTCACGTCAAGTTTCGTCTAATCGCATAAGATACAATAGACGTTCTTCTTTAGTAGAAGTGTTGGGTAGGAGTTCAACATCTAGCTTCAGAGAGGGTATCTTGCATTCGATAGGAAGAATGGCTTCCACGCCATAGACTAACTGAAAAGGAGTAAACCCAGTAGCGGACTTGACAGATGTCCGGTACGCCCACAATGCTGAAAACAACATTGTGTGCCAACTTGTTTTATGAATCCCTATCATTCGTCGAAGCATAGTTATGAGAACTTTGTTAATCGCTTTGACTTGACCATTGGCTTGTGGATAATAGTGTGTTGAGTTATCATGGCGAAGACCCAACTTTTCAGTAAGTTCGGACATCATAAAATTCCTAAAGTGGCTACCGTGATCAGTGACGATAGCTTGGGGAACACCAAAACGAGCTATGACGTGATTAAAAAGAAACAATGTTGTGGTCTTTCCACTATTGTCGAATGTCGGCATCGCCTCGGCCCATTTCGTAAAGTTATAAATGGCTACAATGATGTAACCATGCCCCTCGGCCGAGTGAGGGTGACATGTCATGAAATCTATGTCCCATTTGGCAAAAGGACCAACTGAGACCACAGGGTGAAGAGGAGCAGGATGTGACTGAATTTTCTGATTGTAGGTCTGGCAGGCATGGCATTTCTGAATGACAGTAATGCAGTTGTTAAACAAAGAAGGCCAAAAATATCCTGCGCGTAAGATCTTCTGGGAAGTAGCATACCCAGACATATGACCACCACATGCTCCGGAATGGCAGTCATTTAGAGCTTTCTCAGCTTCGTCGAACATTAGACAATGTAGAAAAATAGAGTCAATCCCCCGATGATAAAGAGTATCCCCGAGGATAATATATTGATGAGCTTGATAGCGTATGTGACGTCGTTCACTACTAGACAAAGTAGGCCGGAAAGTCTGGGTTTGGAGATATATAATGATATCCCCATACCAAATATCGTCAGTGCTAATAAGGAAAAGAGATTCATCGGGTAATGAATCAACTGCTACATTTTCCGTTGCAGAGTGAGGAAAATCACATATCAACTCAGCAAAAACTAAGGATTTCTTGGACTTGGCGTGGTCGAATTCCAAGTCAAACTCTTGGAGTATCACAATCCATTTGGAGTATTTCCCCCCTAGCAATTGAAGTGTCAAAATGTGTTGCATAGGGTTGCAATGAGAAATCACTGTAGTTTTGTGTGAGAGGATATAGTGCCGGAAGCGTTGGACGGATTGAATGGTAGCCAAGCCAGTTTTTCGACATGTTGATACTTGATTTCAGTTGGTGTGAGACTTTGACTCAAGTAGTAAATAACATGTTCATCATGCGCATCATCCTCTTAGACGAGAACCATGCCAATAGTGTACTCCGAGGCAGCAAGATAAAGGAAATAATCGTGACTGTAATCATGAGGAAAGAGAAGCGGAGCTCGCATTAGGGACAACTTTAAAGCTTCAAAAGCATTGTTGGCAATGGTATCCCAGACGAACTCTGAATCTTTCTTTAGTAGCCGCGTAAAACCACGAGTGATCTCGACGTAATTAGGGATAAAATGACGAAGAAAGTTTGCTTTCCCCTGCAAACTTTGTAACTGGTGTAGTGTAGAAGGAGGAAGGAGATTAAGAATCGCCTCAACCTTAATAGGATCCACCCGAATCCCTTGACGCGAAATGATAAAACCTAGAAGACAACCAGATTCTACGCAAAAAATGCATTTATGAGGATTTAAACGTATACGATAGAACCGACAGCGAACGAAAATGGCTCGGAGGTGGGTAGGGTGATCGACTCTGTGCATAGAATGAGCAGGTAAATCGTCCAAATAGGGTTGAACGATGTGCTTGATATCATGAAAAGCATAAGACATAGCACGTTGAAACGTCGCGCCAACGTTCTTGAGACCGAAAGGAAGTTTCCTATAGGCAAAAGTACCCCAAGGACAAATAAAGGCAGTCTTATGTTGATCCTCGGGAGCAATTTTAATTTGATTATAGCCGGAGAAACCATCCATGAGAGAGAAGATTTCACTTCCGACGCAGTCATCGACAATCTGATCGAAGAAAGGGGTAGGAAAGTTGTCTTTGGGACAAGCTTTGTTGATATCCCTATAATCAACACATACACGAATAGTGCCTCCTTTCTTGTCAATTGGGATAGGATTGGAAACCCAGTCTGTAAGAGCCACTGGATAAATACAACCATCTTTCAAAAGTTTCTCGACTTTGAGTTTGATAGCAGCCGCTTTACGTGGGTGAACAGGACGAAGGCGTTACTGGACAGGTTTAGCTCCGGGGTATGTCTTTATCTCATATACCACAATGGAAGGGTCGATACCTGGCATATCTTCATAGCTCCAGGTGAAGATGTCATGAAATTCTTTGAAAAGAGACGTATAGGTGACGATTTCATCGGAAGAACACGAAGCTCCAATATGGACATTTTCGACAATCCCAGGTTTGATGGATATGTCAATGGGAATCATGGTCGAGATATTACTTAAGTTCCCTTTAGCAAACACATCGTGTGTAGTCGCGGGAACCGTCGAAATGACAACAACAGTCGACGGAGTCGAAATCCGTTGGTAGTTCTCAAGAGCATGTTGCTCCAGAAAAAGAATGGAACGATGATGCCCATCATCCCAAGGGGTGTCCTCCATGACGGACATGATCATCTCGTCAGTGGGAAAAATAACATGAAAAGGATCGAGAGACAACTCATCAAGAGAAGATGTAGAAGGTGTTGCCGATTGAATGGCCTGATAGGCGGATTCAACTGGACTTAATGACATTACGTCACTGAAACGAAGATGAAATCCAAGGTCAGGGACAATCCAAGGGTCGTGAGACGTAGGAAGTTCGTGAGGCACGGTGGAGATCATATTGATAGAAGCAAGAGACGGTTGTGGAACATCAAGTGGTGGAATTGGGAAAGTACCCATTAACGAGGAGTCCTTTAAAAGGCCTACACCGACATTCTCATAACCCGGTGGGGTTTTAGAAATAAACGGTACATTGCCAGTACGGGTATTAGAATTGAAGAAGGCAAGTTGGTTGACGGTAACAACCTTTCCTTGATGAGGGAAACGCACTACATGGAAAAGTGTTGACACAACGACGCACATGGAATCGATCCAGCTACGGCCAAGTAAAAGATTATAATCAAGAGGAGCGTCAAAGACTTCCACTTCGACTTGGACCGTCTTACCTTCTAACGTGATGGGCAACGAAGGAAGAACACCGTAGGGCTTAAAACCGGAGCCATTGAAGGCTTTAAGAGTGTTCTCAGATTCATTCAAAGGAGGAGAGCCAATGGCTTTCCAACAAACAAGAGACATAACACACGTCAAGGCACCCTCGTCGATAACAGTTCGACAATTTTTTTTGTCAGAGACAACCACTTGTATTTGAAACACGAGTTGAGGGGGTAACCTTGGAATGTGATCTTCCAAGTCAAAGACTATCAAATTCGTATCTGTCGGGTCAATTCCACCTATAACTTTCAACAGTGCCTTCCATTGTGTAGGACAAGACTGAAGGACTTCAAGGGTTGACATCATTGAAGGTGCCTGGGCCAGATCTTCAACAATGCTGTAGTTCTAGGCCGCACGAGCATGAGGATTGAAAGCCAATTTCCAAACGACACCTTTTGGGGGTGGTCGCAGAACTGTATCAAGGCTCGGTCATTCGAGATGAAGAGGACCGTTAGTAGGTGGAGTCACGGGAGAGGGTTGGACCAATGAAGGAGGTAAATCATCAACCTTCTCCTTAGATGGAGAATAATCTTTGGCTCGAGTAGTGAGTGCAACGTTGTTCTGCTTAGAATCCCCAGTACACATCAAAACATATGATGTCGTAGAAGAGGAGGGTTGGTCGTGAATGACCAACTGAGCCTGTTGTTGAGATAGGAAGGGTTGGGACAAGACTGTCGGTGTAGGTGGTTTTGGAGCTCCTTGAAGGAACTTAGTGACCTCGACACGTCGTGGACAATCCTTCGTGTAGTGATCGTCACCATAGATAAGACAAGGGTATCGGGGTTTGCGCTTATCCTGATCTTCAACAGGAGTGGTTTTAGTTTGCTCTGCTTGATTATTATTTTTGCTCTCCTTATTCTTACCTCTCCCCTTTTTAGATTTGTTTTTACCGGCTGGGGTAGATTGGACAGCATTTACCTCAGAAGTCTTGCCAGTGGGAGTGGCAGGAGACAGAGCATTTTGAACATTAGAAGAAGCAGATTTGGGGGTTTTGCTTGAAACAGAATGTGATTGGGTTTGGGAAGTACCAATCACACCATCAACTGCGTGCGAGGCTACTGAAGTAGTTGAAGTGCTGGAAGTATTAGGATGAGGTAAATCAGGTAATAAATCGTAAAGAGTTCCCATTTGCGAATAAACGAGATCAAGATATTGAGCATGACTTATAGCCTACTCTTCCGTGACAATGCCAACCATGGCAATGTCCTTACCAATTTCGTTCACAAATGATTGTGTAAACCATTCTACCAATAATTGATCGGGGAGTTCAAGTTTAATGAGATGTCATCTCCTTCGCCACTCATGGATATGATCCGATATATGAGTGCCTTTAGTCTGTTTGAAGGAAGTTAAAATCTCAGTCCCGGTATCATAACGGATCGGTAACTGGTAATGCGTAAGGAAAGCCATAGCTAGGGTGTTGAAATCAGAGAAAAAACCTCGTGGCAATTTGATATACCACTTCGCAGCAGAACCGGTAAGGGTTCGTTGAAAAAGACGTAAATGAATAGAGTCATCCATCAACGAGTTGGATGAACACCATAGGTGAAAAGTCATAACGTGATTGTTTGGGTCCTCTCCCACTTTACCATCGAATTTAGAAATGTCCGATGGGAGCTTGGATGGGATAACAGGCCATTGGGGAGAGTGACGAATAGGATCATTTAAAATCCTTGACAAATCCGGCAAATCCAAAGTGGCGAGAAAGGGTAACTGTCGATTCACTTGCGGGTACTGGTGGCTTTGGGGAGGAAGTCCTGTTGGCAAACCAGTAGGACCATACACAGTCTGCATATAATGTGAAGACCCAGGCATATTTGGTGGTGGTTGAACAGGATAGTAACTCATCGGATTATACCTTGGAATAGGGGCTTGAGTTTGAGCATTCGACCCCCAAATTGGATTGAATGAATCGAGATATGGTTGGTCCATGCTAGGGGGTGTGACGGATGTAGCGGGAAACTGCTGCCCCCCAGTCGATTGAGGAGGATTTTGGATTAACTGATTCCAATACTGAGCCAAGGACAGTGGGATGTTTTTCCCATAAGGTGGGGTCGGTCCTCCCATCGAAGGTGGTGTTCCAATTGGATTTTTCCAACTAAGAGGGGGTTGAGTTATATTACCTTGATGAGACTGGCCACCAACCGAAAATTGATAAGCTGGAGTGAATGACGGAATAACACCACTAAGATTAGGATTTCCAGTAGAAGATGAAGAACGTCCTCCAAAAGGAAATTGAGGGAGTGTTGGAACAAAACTGGGAAGAAAGTGCCCAGAAGAAGAAGGACCACTAGGAGAACCAGATGGTGTTTGCGCAGGAGTAGAAATGGTAGCATTCAACGCATGGTATCCAGGTGGTAGTGTCGGATTGACATTGGGCATGCGCGGTGTGTGGATGGGAGAAAGACTAACCGCAGGTAACCAGGTTGAAACACTCGTAGTAATTGCAAGATGGGCCATTTCGGTAGGGACAGTAAAGTGATAAGCGATAGTCAATGGTATTGTCTCAATATTAGAGATCTCGAAAATCACAGGAGGATTAATTTCAAAAATCACAGGTGAACCTGGACCAAAAAGGTCTTGTCGGAAAACACCTGTAGACCAAAAAGGATCTTGGCCTTCTATACCAGGAAAGGGTCCAGTCAGAGATCCGGAATACACAACAATTAAGTCTCCGGAAGAGTCTACTCGCATAAAACATCTCTCGGAATCGGGGTGAAGTCGAAAATCATCTCGAGTGTTTGTAATTCGAAAACGTTCTAGAGAGTCAATTCATTCCACTTGTGGTGTGGTGACGACTGCGGCTTCACTTTGCTGAGGAGAGCTCACAGGTGTACTTGTAGACAAGGGTTGAGAACCGTCCAGATGCTCTGGAGATAAAACTTGGATTCTACGTGAACGACATGGAGGAGCTATTGTAAACGAGTAACAAACTTCACGAAGAAAATCCTATGGTCAACTTCGAGAAACAAACAACACACGCTAGTAAACAAAATCTAGGAAGCAATCACCAAGCAAACAAGACCTTCTAATTTCGAAGCCACTAGTTGCTGATGAAATCCAACATCGCAACAATAAGACGAGAAGGGGCAGGGCTAGGGTGGAAAAGTTATGCTGACGACCTGCTTAACGGACTTACACCCTGGTGCAAGCTCCCACACATAATCGTGGGTATACCCTCCAAGGAGCTCGAGTGAGATTGATCAACATCAATTCCAGGTACCGTGAAAACTTTCCCCTTCATAGTCACCTTAGGTAGGAACCTAGAAAGATAGGCCACTAAGGTCACCACCAACAACAATAAAGCCTGGGGGAACAGTTGACAGTCCGATCCACACGCAAGGGCAAGGTATCTAGCCCAAAATCAACTCAAAAGGCTTCCACTCATCATTGTGGGTATACCTCGTGGGTATACCTCTGAGTGATCCCCGTAATACGTGCAATCTCTACAGCGATACCAACAAAGCAGGGTGAGTAACTCTGCCAATATCAATGCGACCTAGTGTTTGACCCTTATGTGAGAAGTGAGATCGGAAGAG